>VMDO01003131.1:0-150238 GCA_007922755.1 Pedetes capensis
AAAAAAAAAAAAAAAAAAAAAAAAAAAAAAAAAAAAAAAAAAAAAAGGCTAAAAGATATGCCACCAGTATTTCAGATACCAGTAGGGCCACCTATGGTGTACAGGTTTCAGCTGAGCTTCCAGACTTAGACAGAGTAAGGAGAAGGACCCAGCAGCCCACTCCCAAAACAATTAGCCATTGAAAACCCAATGAGTAGCAGAGAAACACTGTCAAATAGATCGCCAAAAAAATGAGTGCCCCAGGCTGGATGGCATTTAAAAAAGCAACCAAGGAATAGCTGCCTCCTCACAAGTAGTAGTTGTTGTTAGATGCTTTGAGTCATGTCCGATTCATAGCAACCCTCGTAGGGTTTTCAGTGGCTGATTATTTTGGGATTGCCTCAGGAGTGGATTGCCATATCCTTCTCCCATTTTTGCAGTGCTGGGAATCAAACTCAGGATCTCAGAGACTGCAAAGCAGTGCTCTACCAACTGAGCTAAATTGCAGCCCCCTCACATAGAGTCAACCTTAATGATGGGAGTGGAGTAAAGGCCCTGGAACCTCCATTTGTGGATGTGGCACAAGGCAAAATGAGAAGAAACACAGAGACTGCAACAATGAGCTCAAACATAAAAGGACCATAGGCATAGCATAGTGTTGGGCAGTGTTTCCTTCTGTTGTACATAGGGTCACTATGAGTCGGACCTGGCTCAATGGCACTGAGCAACTCTAAAGCTAATCATATCAACGAAAGTGTCAGGCTCCAAACACACATTTTAATATAAAAACATTCACCATTTAAAAAAAATCTCCAACTCATGAGTGGTAGGTTTGGGAGTTTTGTTTGTTTCTTTTGAGAATGGGTAGAGCTCAAACCCAGGGCCTCGTACATGGGAGACAAGTGCTCTGCCACTGAACTATATCCCCAAGCTTCATCTTTTTTCTTTTCTTTTCTTTCTCTTGTTTTCTTTTCTTTTCTCTCTTTCTTTTTTTTTTTTTTCTTTTTCTTTTTTTTTTGCAGTACTTGGGGGTTGAACCCAGCACCTTACACATACTTTGCTCTACCACTTGGCTGCTCCCATAGCCCATTTTTTAATTTTTTATCTTGAGACAGAGTCTTGCTGTGTTGCACAGGCTGCCTTAGACCTCTGCTTCCAAGTCCCTGGGATTACAGACATGCATCACAGCACCTGGCCTTTTTTTAGGTTTTTGTTGTTTTTGTTTTCGGTACTGGGGGTTAAACCCAGGGCCTTGCGATTGCCTGCTTTGCAAGTGCTGGACCACTGAGCTGTATCCCCCGCCCATTCTTTTTTTTTTTTTTTTTTTTACTTTTTGAGACAGGGTCTCGCTAAATTACGCAGACTACCTCTGGTCTCGAATTTGCAATCCTCCTGCCTCTGCCTCCCTAGTCGCTGGGATTATAGGCATGTACAACTGCACCTGGTGCCTTTTTAAATTTTATTTTGAAACAGGGCTCACTAAATTGCCCAGGCTGGCCACAACCTCAACCTCCCACATAGCTGGGATTACAGACGCATGCAACTCCGCCCAGCTTCATCTGTTCTTATCTTCTTTCTCCCAAAATTCTTTTATTTCTGCACTCTGACAGAAACTTTTCTCTGTTTTTTGTGT
The DNA here is from genome assembly GCA_007922755.1 of Pedetes capensis. Lineage (NCBI taxonomy): Eukaryota > Metazoa > Chordata > Mammalia > Rodentia > Pedetidae > Pedetes > Pedetes capensis. The sequence goes on from VMDO01003131.1 coordinate 1,613, forward strand.
GTTTTTTGTTTGTTTGTTTGTTTGTTTTGTACTGAAGTGTTGAACCTAGGGCCTCACCCATACTTTGCAAGTGGTCTACCATTGAACTGCACCCCTAGCCCATTTTTTAATCTTTTATTTTGAGACAGCATCTTGCTAAATTATGCAGGCTACTTCTTGTCCTTGAATTTGTGATCCTCCTGCCTCCACCTCCTGAGTTGCTGAGATTACAGGCATGTGCCATCATGCCTGGCTAGAAACATTCTTTCAACCCACTGTGGGTGCTGTGTCTCTTGTTCCTCTGCCTGTTCCTGATGCATCATAGGAATCAGTATGATCGGAGTATTTCTCCACTTACCTGGACATCCAGAATGAACCCAGGTGTGCCTTGGATTCTATTTGGAAGTTACTAGTTGTGCCTTCTTTTCTTATTTAAGTCACCTCACTGAGTCTACCTCAACAGAAAGGGAAAGTTCCTACCTCCACACCCTTTGGTTTTCTCACAGCACATTTTAATATTTCTCTGGGCCAGCTGCTCCCATATTTTGCCTCTGTAACTATTTCCTTGTCTTCTGCATGGTGAAGTGAGGAGAAGCCACCCAGCCCCCACCACACACAAGTGTACACACTCACACACACACACACACATACACATACACACACGCACACGTACTTCCCAAAACTCTAAATGCCAAACCCTGGATAATCTCTGTAATGGCTTCAATCTACCTTAATCTGCTGTATCCCAAACCAGATATTGCGTATATTCCCAAAGTGTCCATGAGAGGGCACTACAATCCCACTTCTTACACTGATTGATTGCAGAATGGCTTCTGTGAATTCCCAGGGGAATATTCCTCTTGCTATCTAACCAACCCACATGTTTCTATCTGATTATGTCTTATACTGGCCACCTAAGAAGGAAATCGGTGGGTGAATAAGGAAGGAAGTAGCACTCTATTCATCCCCTCATTCTCCTGCCCTTGGCTCCAGGGCAGGACACTCTCACGATCCAGGCATTCCTTCCCTGGAGAGGGATGTGATCGATGGCAGATGTGTCATTAGTGAAGTTGATTTGTCCATGCTGGATCAGAGCCCATGCTCCAGGGAAAGTCAAAGAGTTGAGCTGGGACTTGGGTCATCATCTAAACCTTAAGGATTAGTCAGCCATGGCAGCCCCCTCTCATGACCAGGCTAGGTCCGGTCTAGACCTACTTCTCCTGGTATCACCATTGCCACTTCTCTTCCTCCTTTCTCTCCTCCTCCTCCCTCTCCAACTGCACCACCCTTTCCCCCAAGACCAGCTCTTATTGCGTTCTCTTCCCAAGGTTAGATATTATCAAAGTCACCGCTAATCTCTTATTAGTCCATTCAGGGGATTGGACGAGTTGGCTTAATGCTATCAGCGTAATTATCTTAGAAAAACAAAAATGAACAAACTTTTGTAATGAAAGCATTTCTGTGACTGAGCTTTGCTAACTACTACATTACTTCTTGTTAAACGTTTTAAAGTCAAAATGAGCATAATAGCTAAGCATAAATATCTTCAAGGAGGAGTGGTAGTTTAGGGTTGAGAATGCATATTTTTAAGCCAGGCTGCGTCAGATCAAATACTGGGTTTACTATTTACTGGCCACATTGACTTGAACACGTGGACACCTCTGCGCATCAGTTTCCTTAGGCGTTGAAATGAGGAAAGTGATAGTACAGGTTGAGTCTCTTTTATTCAAAAAACTTGGGACCAGATTTTGGAATACTTGCATATACCTAATGAGATACAGATCCTTGACTTCATCACAGAAAAGAATTTCAGAACAAGCCAGAGAGTATCAAACAATGTTGTTGTTGTTAGGTGCCGTCCAGTTGTGTCCAACTCATAGCAACCCTCATAGGGTTTTCAATGGCTGACTGTCTCGGGGTTACCTAGGGAGTGGATTGCCTTCTTCCATTTTTGTGGTCCTGGGAATCGAACTCGGGGCCTCAGAGACTACAGAGTAGTGCTCTATCAACTGAGCTAAATCCCTGCCCGAAACAATATTATAGAGTTTATTAAATACACACTTTAGAATACATGCAGTCACTGAGAGAGAGAGAGAGAGAGAGAGAGAGGTGTCTAAGACATGGACATGAATTTAAGACAGCAAAGAAAAAAAGGGGTGGGGGGTGGCCAGAGCAGGAGTTCCCTCTAGTTTTATTTAATCTAGGGCACACCCTGTATGATGTCAGTCCTGGGCACCCAGCTCTGGGCACTCAGTGTGACTGAGCCTCAAGCTCCACCTACAAACGCCCCTGTCATGGGTGAGGGAGGTGTCAATAAGATCAAAAGAAGATGTTCCATTGTTTAGGTTTTTCTATTAGAGGAACTTCCCTTTAGCAAAATGAGATTATAGGTACATTGTATAGGTTTAAGAAAACAGTCACGAGGGAGTTGCCTGGGCATGTCTCAAAGCACAGAATTACAACTGGGAAAGCAAGATCAAACTCAAAGGTTACATACATTTTGACCCCAAGCATGGCTTATTACTATTTTAACATTTTCATTATCTAAAATGTCTCCCCAACACAATGTCTCCATATAGGCAGTCCTCACAGAAGTTTTCTTGGTAGTTGTGTCAAAGTTCCTGATTCCCAGCTGGTGAGATTAAAGCAGATATTAGTGTAAAAGCTCTTTTCCTTTCCATGTCCTCCAAATTTCCCTGTCTTTCTATCTTGCCTCATTTTGCCCTCTGAGACTTTGATCCCTTAATCCTAAGGATTGATAGAGACCAAAGATCTGGCCTCTGAAGCTTTTTCAGGCTGGGTAGGGGCATAGACTCTACCCATCCAGGGATCAAAAGTATCAATCTGCCTGATCTGTGGGGGGGGGGGGACATGTGAGGGTATGAGCCTAAAGATTGGAGGATTGGGAATCTCTGCATATAAGAAGTTAAGATGCTCTCTTATTTGAAGGGAACGCAAGTCTTCTAACAGTTCACAGGTATAAGCAATCTCATCCTCAGGGTGTTCTTGACTGTGGGAACTCAGAAAAAAACAAGTTTAGCTCTTTTGATCTGGTTGGAGAAGACCTCTATTTATCCCGAAAGGTGTTAACATACATTGAAAGATACTTACGTATTTGATAGGAAGCATCTGGGTGAAATTTAATTACCAATCTTCGCCCTAGAATGTACTTCTCTGTGGTATGTTGTTGTTGTTGTTAGGTGCCATCGAGTCAGTATCCGACTCATAGCGACCCTCATAGGGTTTTCAATGGCTGACTGTTTTCGGGATTGCCTTGGGAGTGGATTGCCAGGTCCTTCTCCCATTTTTGTGGTGCTGGGAGTTGAACTCGGGAACTCTGTGGTATAGAGTTAGGTAAAGGCAGTGACTTAATTCCACCTTCTGGGTTATTATAGACATTTTCCTGGAGTTTGACAGCTGTTGGGACACTTAATAAGACTTGGTAAGGTTCCTTTTAAATGGGATGAAAGATTAGAGCTAGTAGGACTAGACCTTTAAGGTGCCACAGGTGTGGCTGGAGATTATTGGTATTTGTCAGTCTTTTGAAACTTTTGTTTACCAGTGTTCTCTTAAGTAAATTTTTATGATTGGCATATCATTTAGAGCTTATTTTGGATCTTAGTTCAACTCCAATTTTGTATTAATTACTCCACATTTAGTTGTACTTTCTTGTTAGGTATTTACGACCATGTAGGATGCCAAGAATTAACCTTTCTGTTTTTGTTTTTAAGGTCAGTCAAATCTCCTCAGGGTTGCTTTGGGGACCTATGAGGAGTCCGTTGGTCTCCTCAGTCTTTCCTCCACCAGTGTGCCATCTGTTGGGATGAGGCAGGATCTTGCTGACCATGTGGCTTCTTTGAAAGCATCAGGGAAACATTGCCCTTGGTAATAACTCTCTGCAGATATGCACTGGTCAGAGTCAACCTCTAGGGTCTCCACGACCTCAATGATCAAGAGGATGGTTGACTTACCAGAATTACAGGGCCCTTTTTGAGGCGTCCAGCTGTTCTGTGAATTCTGGATGACAATGGACAAGGACCAAAATATTGGCTGTCCTTTTAGCTCTATTATCCTGATTGGCTTTGGCTTACAACTTTTGGTTGTTGAATACCCAGAATGCCAGTATTACTAGTCTTAAAGGAGTAACAGATTTTAATTTTCAACCTTGGCATAACATTTAGCTGCAGCTTACACATATAGCACCTTTAGCATTTAAATGTATGTCTTCTTGTTGTTGTTGTTGTTAGGTGCTCTTGAGTTGGGTCAGACTCATGGTGACCCTATGTACAACAGAATGAAACATTCCCTGATTCTGTGCCAGGCACATGATCTTATTTATGTTTAAGTGCATTGTTGCAGACACTGGGTCAATCCAACTAGTTGAGCATTTTCATTTTTTTCATTGACCTGCCACTTTACCAAACATGATGTCCTTCTCCAGGGATTGGTCCCTCCTGATTACATGTCCAAGATACATAAGATGCAGTGTAGCCATCCTTGCTTCCAAGGAGCACTCTGGTTGCACTTCTTCTAGGACAGATCTGTTGGTTCTTTTGGCAGTCCATGGTATATTTAATATTCGTCTCCAGCACCATAATTCAAAAGCATCAATTCTTCTCTTGTCTCCCTTGTTCAGTATCCAACTTTCACAACCATATGATGCAACAGAAAATACCATAGCATGAGTCAGGCGCATCTTCATCTTCGAAGTGACATCTTTACTTGTCGACACTCTAAAGAGGTCTTTTGCAAAAGCTTTTCACAATACAATACATCTTTTGATTTCTTGACTGCTGCCTGCATTGGTGTTGATTGTGGAACCAAGTAAAGCAAAAGCTTGGACAACCTCAATCATTTCTCTGTTTATCATGAAGTTGCTTACTGACCCATTTGTAAGGATTTTTGTTTTGTTGATGTTGAGGCACAATCCATACTGAAGGCTATGTTCTTTGATGTTCCTCAGTGAATGTTTCAAATCCTCTTCACTTTCAACAGAGTTGTGTCATCTGCATAATACAGGATGTTAATGGGTCTTCCTCCAATGATGATACTGCATTCTTCTTCATAAAGTCCAGCTTGTGGATTATTTGCTCAGCATAGAGATTGAAGGAGTATGATGAAAAGACACAGCCCTGATGCACATATTTCTTGACTTTAAACCAAGCAGTGTTTCTTTGTTGTGTTCACATGACTACCTCCTGATCCATGTACAGATTCCTCATGAGTACAGCTAAGTGTTCTGGTATTCCCTCTCTTCACAGTGCTATCCATAATTTGTTATGATCCACACAGTCAAATGCCTTTGCATAGTCAATAAAACCTAGATAGACATCTTTTCAGTATTCTCTGCTTTTGGCTGATATCCATCTGACATCAGCAATAATGTCCCTGGTTATGCACCCTCTTCGGAATCCAGCTTGGTTATCCAGCAATTCCCTGTCTGTATACTGCTGCTGTCACTTTTGAATGATCTGTAGCAAAATTTTGCTTTGTGTGCAATATTAATGATTAAGATAATAATTGTTCACTTAACTAGAGTCATAAAATGATCTTCAAAGATTTTAAAACAACACATAAATCTTGACTCATTAAGACTCAATTTTCTAAGTAGTTAGAAACTTGACAAAATCATTAGACAGTGCAGCCATCTTGAAGATACATAAAATTGTTGTCACTTAAATCCAGGTTTTTGTAACTATTACTAAAGGCAGATAAATATTTTAAGAAAGGCTTATGGCTTTAGTTATAGAACCTTTAACCACCGCCTATTTAATTTTATACATAAACATCATTTTAACCTTTTATATTTCTATTTTTATCTAATATTTGTAGGAGGAGGAGTCTGAACTCGGTCTTTGTCCCCCATTTTCTTTTGCTGTTGATCATAGTAGGAGATACCTTGGCCTGCTTAGTCTGTGAGGTTAGGTGTGTCTTTAATTCTATATCCCTGATACAGTTTGGGATTTTTTTCTTTAAGGCCATGAAGAGCCTCTAGAAAAAGAGCACCATTGACCATCTTTTGCAGTTTAACTCCCCTCCAAAAGAAAGTCTTTGTTCTGGGATCAGTTGGAGAGTTGCACTAACTGAGGTTAAAAGAAATCTCCTCCCAGAAAGAGGATTGTTGTTGTTAGGTGCCATGGAGTCGAGTCCGACTCATAGTGACCCTCATAGGGCTTTCAGTGGCTGACTATTTCGGGATTGCCTTGGGAGTGGATTGCCAGGTTCTTCTCCCATTTTTACTGTGATGGGAATTGAACTTGGGACCTCAGAGACTGCAGCACAGTGCTCTACCAACTGAGCTAAATCCCAGCCCAGAAAGAGGATAGTACATTTAAAAGAATTAAGAAAACCTAGGAGAGGAATTATGGGAGAAGGACATGGCAATCCACTCCCAAGGCAATCAGGAAACAGCCATTGAAAACCCTGTAAGGGTCGCTATGAGTCAGACACAATTTGATGGCATGTAACAACAACAACAACAACAAGGAGAGGAATTGAGTCTCCAAAACCACATGTTGAAGGTTCAGTGCATCTTTTGGTTTTGGGTTTTCATCGAGACTGGTAACTGTACAAGTTTGTTTAGGAAGGGGCACAGAGTCATCAATCGAGGTAGAAAATGAAGCCGTGGTATCTAAAGGAGAAGAAATATTTTACTTACCACATCAAGAGTTGCCTGAGACTCTTTGATGGTATTCTTTCTTCTGCCTAGGGTTCCCTGAGGGGACATTTTCTTGTATGCCTGGGGAGACAGATTGTTTCCAAAGGCTACTGCTATCAATTGGGCTGTTCTTCTGCCTGTGATCATTTTCCCTGAGTTTTTTGAACTGCCTGTATTTTTTTTTTTCAGTTGTTGAAAACCCCAAAAGACAAATTATAGGCCAGTCTAGGGGTGTCTGTGGTCCCATTGTCTGCTTTTGCAGTTTTCTCCTAATGTCTGGAGTAGACCAACTGGTAAAATGGATACGTAGCAAAATCTGACCCTCACGGGAGCTAGTGTCAATATTAGTACATTTTCTCAGGGTCTCAAGTGAGATGACCTAAAGATAGAACCGAACTTTCATCTTCACCTTGGATTATTTCTCTGACTTTATCATAGTTTATAGGTTTGTTCATCAATCTAGGCAGACCCTCAATTAAACAAGTAATCATATGATTATACACAATGAGACTATCACTTCCTAGAGCCAGTTTGGCTCTTGATTAGGAAAAGCTTGGTCTCAATGGGCTGTCTTTGGTCTTTTGCATGAATTTGTCCCTATAAGCCTGAGCAGCTGCTCAAAATCATCCTTTTTTCTTTAGGAGTACAACAGGTGGACAAGAATGTGTGTAAATCTGTCCAAGTAAGGTCAGAGGATATGATCAAGGATTAAAATTCATATATGGATCCTCTGAAAAATATTCCAATTTCTTTTTGTTTGCTTTGAGCTGAGTCTGACATGTACTTTTAAAATTCCTTCCCCATTTGTTACTTTCCAGAGGCAAAACATACCATTACCTTGATAAGAGGTCCTACTCCTGGTTGCTCCTGGTGGGGTAGCCTAAGAGAGTTCTTTCCCTGCATTTTGGCCTGAAGGCATTGCCTTGGGGTTCAGGTTGCTCCTTGAGGTTCCTTAGTGGTCTGCTAGGGGCACTTAATAATGTGTCTTCCAAAGAGGAACAAATTTTGCATTTTACTTGCAACTCTGGTTTTTGACACAATGATGTGAACATCTGAATGTATTTTTTGTAGAACTGATTAAATTTCAGTACTGTGTTATATTTTAAAGTCCCATTTTGAGGTCATTTTTCTCTTTTTTCTAATCTATAGAAGGGCAAGATATCCCCCCCCCCCCCCCCCCCCGCCCGGTACTGGGGGTTAAAGCCAGGGCATCGCGCTAGCATGCTTTGCAAGTGCTGGACCACTGAGCTGCACGCCCAGCCCATTTTTTTACTTTTTTGAGACAGAGTCTCTCTAAATTATGCAGACTGCCTCTGATCTCAAACTTGCAATCCTCCTGCCTCCACCTCCCCAGCTGCTGGGATTACAAGCGTGTGCCACTGTGCCCAGCAGGGCAAGATATCTTAAAATGACCCCAGTTGTTTAAAATATAGCCTACGGGTGAATCTTTAGGAATAAAAGTTTGGTCATCCATAGTTGCAAATTCCTTGTCCACTTGTGTATCTAAAAGAAAGAAGGAAGAAAGAAAGAAAACAAAGAAGCTATATGTTTACAGGTACTCATCCTTGAGTTCCTGACTTTCTGTAGGCCCTCCTAAAGGAGAGTGCACATTTTGTTGTGTCCTCCAGGTCTCCAGACACTCATCATTGAGTTCCTGATTTGGCCAGTGATCAGGCAAATTGAGTCTTCTTATTATCATGGTTTGATTCTCTCTAGGCCATCCTAGAGGTAAGGGCACATTTCATTGTGCCCTCTGATAAATAATCCCCTGAATTCTAGTGTGGACAGGCAGAGTCAGATATGCAAAGTGGTTGAGCTTTGGACCTTTTCATGGGATGGGGACTCATGGAACCTGAAATTACTTGCCTTACTTTTATATTTTACAACTTATGATGGTATCCTAGAGGGGAAAGCAATCTTCTTGGGATTTGTTGTTGTTGTTGTTAGGTACAGCACTCTACCAATTGAGCTAAATCCCAGCCCTTCTTGGGATTAGGGATGTCCTAAAAGGGAGCACTCCTCTTAGACTTATCTACAACCTGAAAGATGGCCAGTCTTTCAGGTTTATTCACCCCAAGAGCCTTTGGGGTGTGGATTAGGAGAAAAGGGAAGCTCCCTTGGAAGACTCCCAGGGGAGAGAGATTTTGCTGAGGCAGGTGGGAAATTTGTTTATCTTAGAATCCCAGGAATCTGTGTGGGTTCAAGTTCCTCTAAGGTAAAAGTTTTAAAGGTCTGGCCCCAGGGGAAGGGGAAAGGATTTAACAATTAAATCTATAATTTTAAAGCCTATTTTTTAAAGGAGAGACAAGCCCAAGCTTTCATATCAGTATGTTGAAATTTGATCTTAGAAAACCTTTTAAGATTATATAGTCAATCTAATTATGTATATCACTTAAAAATAATTTTTAGGTTTTCTCAGCTTTCCTGCAACATATTCTTAACTATCTGCAATATGTTTTAACCTTCTGATTCACCTATATTCTCTCCCTATAGCCTTTCCCTCCCAACTAAAAAATATCTACACCTGCCAGGTGCGGTGGTGCATGCCTGTAATCCCAGCAACTTGGGAGGTGGAGGCAGGAGGATCACAAGTTCGAGACCAGAGGTAGCCTGCGTAATTTAGCGAGACCTTGTCTCAAAAAAAGTAAAAAAAAAAAGGGCTAGGGGTGCAGCTCAGTGGTCCAGCACTTGCAGAGCATGCAGGCACAAGGCCCTGTGTTCAACCCCCAGTACTGCCAAAAAAAAAAAAAAAAAAAAAAATCTACACCTATAACTTTATATCCCTGTCTCTTACTTGACAGTTCCTTTTGCCTTGCTTACTTCCTTACAGAAATGTTGATTTTAGAAAGACCCTTTCTACTCTTAACAAAGTAAAATAACTCTTCATATTTAATGACATTTCAGGAAGTCTTATTTGAAAGATAGAAAACTTGGATATTGTGTCTTAAATATCTGGCCACTATAAATAAAAGCAAAGATAAGGCATGGTGATGTTGTTGTTGTTGTTAGGTGCCAACAAGTTGAGTTAGACTCATAGCAACCCTATGCACAGCAGAATGAAACACTTCCCGATTCTGTGCCAGGCACACGATCTTATTTATGTTTAAGCCAAGTTTTCCAGCCACTGTGTCAATCCATCTGGTGGAGGGTTTTCCTCTTTTGCATTGACCTGCCACTTTCCAATGTGATGTCTTTCTCTAGGGATTGATCTGACTACATGTCCAAAATATGTAAGATCTAGTTTGGCCATCCTTGCTTCCAAGGAGCACTCTGGTTGCACTTCTTCTAGGTTGGATCTGTTGGTTCTTTTGGCAGTCCATGGTATATTCAATAGAAGTCTCCAGCACCATAATTCAAAAACATCAATTCTTTTCCTGTCTCCCTTGTTCAATGTCCAGCTTTCACAACAATATGATGTGACTGAAAATACCATGGCATGAGTCAGATGCACCTTCATCTTCAATGTGACATCTTTGCTTTTCAATACTCTAAAGAGATCTTTTGCCACAGCTTTGCCTAGAGCAATGCATCTTTTGATTTCTTGACTGCTGCTTCCACCGGTGTTGATTATAGAGGCAAGCAAAGCAAAATCTTGGACAACCTCAATCTTTTCTCTATTTATTGTGAAGTTGCGTACTGACCCAGTTGTAAGGATTTTTGTTTTGTTGATGTTTAGTCACAACCCATATTGAAGGCTATGATCTTTAATCTTCATCAGTAAATGTTTTAAATCCTCTTCACTTTCAGCAAGCAGAGTTGTGTCATCTGCATAATGTAGGTTGTTAATGAGTCTTCTTCCAATCCTGATGCCACGTTCTTCCTCATAAAGTTCAGTGTCTCGGATTATTTGCTCAGTGTATAAATTGAAGAGATAGGGTGAAAGTATACAGCCCTGACGCACACCTTTCTCAACTTTAAACCAGGCAGTGTTTCCTTGTTCTATTCGAACAACTGCATCCTGGTTCACATACAGATTTCTCATGAGTACAATTAGGTATTCTGGTATTCCCATTTTCTGAAGTGTTATCCACAATTTATTATGATCCACACAGTCAAATGCCTTTGCATAGTCAATAAAACATAGATTGACATCTTTCTGATATTCTCTACTTTTGGCTAATATCCACCTGACATCAGCAATGATGTCCCTGGTTCTCTGCCCTCTTCTGAATCCCACTTGACTTTCTGATAATTCCCTGTCTATATACTGCTTCAGTCGCTTTTGAGTGATCTTTAGTAAAATTTTGCTTGTGTGTGATATTAATGATATTGTCCGATAGTTTGCTAAAATGGACCGGTGTGGGTCTTTTGAGTTAGATTATCATATGGTCTACTATGCAGGGAATGATAAACTAAAGAGAAAAGGGGTTGCACTCATCATCAAAAAAGATATTTCAAGATCTGTCCTGAAATACAATGTTGTCAGTGATAGACATGTTGATAGTATCAACTTATTTGCCAGAATTTTTTTTTTTTTTTGCAGTACTGGGGGTTGAGCCCAGGGCCTTGCACTTGCATGCTCTCCAAGTGCTAGACCACTGAGCTGTCACCCCCAGCCCTTTTTTTTTTTTTTTTTTTTTTTTTTTTTTTTTTTTTTTTTTGCCTTTTGAGACAGGGTCTCCCTAAATTAGGCAGACTGTCTCTGGTCTCAAACTTGCGATCCTCCTGCCTCTACCTCCCAAGCTCCTGGGATTACAGGCATGCACCACCATGCCCAGCTGCTTCTCAGAAATTTAAGCCTTATGAAGCAAGAAGAATTTTGGACCAATTTAGTAGTTTTAATGTAGGCAAGCATTCACTTATCTATAAGCCAATCTGAGTAAAATTCTGTTAAACCTTAGTTATTACAACTGGAGGGATACTTAAAAAGTCTTTTTGTCTTTAAATTTTAAATGCAAAACAAGCCAAAGCTTTGAAATGCTGACTTAAGATTTAAGATGACTTGGTGCTATGAAGGAAATAATCCAATGGGTAGTACAAAATTTTTGGTTCCTTTTCTTTTTGAATGAATTGTCTATATTTGCTTATGTTTATAGATTGTTTCCATGACATCATCTTAGGCTAAACATCTAAAAATGCATTCTGATATAATGTAATTGTAATATGTTCTTTTAATTTCTTGTTTATATTTAATAGAGTGCATGACATTTTGCCTGTTAGTCTGGCTGTTGACCTACCTCAAGCCAGCCCTATGAAATGTGTAGACACTCAAGAATTAATTATCAAACTGACTTGGGAGTAAGAAAAATGCAAGAGAGAGATTTTGAAATTCAAACTGCAATGGGATTTAAGATATAAAGCAGAAAAGAGATTTAAATTTGGCAAATAGGTGATCTTAATTGGCTTCATTTTGCCATCAGCACTCCTTTTAAATTGATAGATTCATTTTACTATATTACTTTGTTGTAATATCTAGGCTTTAACAGAGAATTTTACTCAGATTGACTTATAGATAAATGAATGCTTGCATATATTAAAACTGCTAAATTGGTCCAAAGTTCCTATTGATTCATAAGTCTTAAATTTCTGACAAATAAATTAATACTGTTAATATGTTTTATGTGTGTTTTTATTTATAGTGGCTAGATGTTTAAGACACAGTATTCCACGTTATCTATGTTTCAAATAGGGCTTCCTGAAATCTCTTAAATATAGTTATTTTACTTTGTTAAAAATAGAAAAAGTCTTTCTAAAATCAACATTTCTGGAAGGAAATAAACAAGGCAAAAGGAAACCAGCAAAGAGACAAGGATATAAAAGTCATAGGTATATAGGGTTTTCTTTTGTTTTGTTTTGTTTGAAGGGAAAGAGTTAAAGAGATGAAAAATGCTTTTAGTTGAGTCAGAAAGTTAAAGCATATTGCAGATAGTTAAGAGTATGTTGCAAGAAGGCTTACGAGAGATGAAATTTAAGTGATACACACACGCACACATGCACACACACACATATATATACATGGGCTGGGATTTAGCTCAGTTGGTAGAGCGCTGCGCTGCAGTCTCTGAGGTCCCAAGTTCAATTCCCAGCACCGCAAAAATGGGAGAAGGACCTGGCAATCCACTCCCAAGGCAATCCCGAAACTGTCAGCCATTGAAAACCCTATGAGGGTCTCTATGAGTCGGATACCGATTCTACGGCACCTAACAACAACAACGACAACAATATAATGAAATTGATTATAATCTTAAAACGTTATTTAAAAGGTTTCCTAAGAAATTTCAATGTACTGATGTAAAAGCAGACAATGAGCTTGTCTTTCATTAAAATAAAAAACTTTTAGAATTATGAATTTATTTGTTAAACCCCTTCCCCTTCCACTGGGGCCAGAACACGTAAACCCTTTGCCTTAGAGGAACTGGAACCCATGCAGATTCCTGGGATTTTAAGACAAGCAACTTCCCCCACCTACTTCAGGACAATCTCCCTTCCCTGGCAGTCTTTCAGGGGCGCTTCCCCTTTCTCCTAATCCACACCTCATGGACTCTTAGGGTAAATAAACTTGAAAGACTGGCCATCTTTCAGGTTGTAAATAGATCTAGGAGGAGTTGCTCCTTTTTAGAACATAGGTAATTCTGAGAAGATTGCTTTCCTTCTAGGACATGGTTTTAAACTATACAGTTCAAAACTAAGGCAGATAATCTCGGACTCCATGAGTCCCCATCCTATGAAAAGGTCTAAAGCTCAACCACTTTGTATGTCTAACTTTTTTTGTCATACTGGAACTCAGAAATGGGGATCCTAGGATTAAGGGAGGACACAAGACAGTATACTGTCAGTGAAAAGGGTATTGTAGGGAAATCTAGAAAGGAAAAGTCAAATCAGGGTTTTTGAGGGTGCTCATGAACCTACTCATTGACTATATGAGACAGGATGATATAAGGACCTATCCTTTTTGGACTAGAACTCAGAAATGGGAATCCAAGGATTGTCTTTGTTGTATGTATTTTTTCTCCCTTTTTTTGCTTTCTTCCTCTTTTTAGATATACAAGTGGAAAAAGAACAACTTACAATTGTGGGTAAGGAAACATCAGTTCCTGAAGATTCACCCTTAGGCTGTATTTTAGATAACTGAGAACATTGTGAGACAGATGACATTAGGAAGAAAAAATCAATTTCCTACTGCAGTTAGACATGGCCCCTATACAGACTAAGAAAAGGAGAGAATTGACCTAAAAAATGGGACTTTAAACTATACTGCAATACAACAATTAGATCAGTTCTACAAAAAAGAAAGTAAATGGTCTGAAGTCCTTTACATTTAGGTATTCATGTCATTGTTTCAGAACCCAGAGTTATGAGGAAATTGCAAAATTTGCTATGCTCATGTATCTCTGGGATATGAAGATGAGCCTTTGGAAGGTACATTATTAAGTGCCCCTAGTGGACCACTAAGGAACATCATTGAGGTATCTGAATCCCAAGGCAATGCCTCTAACCCAGAATCCAGGGCACTCTTAAAACCCCTTTTATCAAAACAGCTTAGCCATGCAGGAGTGACCAGCAGTGGGACTTCTTATCACCCTGTTAGTCCTAAAACAAAGCGTATGTTTCTCCTCCAGGAAGTAGCAAATGGGGAGGGAATTGCAAAAGTACATGTCCTTTTATCAGTGTCATACTTAGATCAGTGCAAACAAAAATTGAGATGCTTTTCAGAGGATCCAGATAAGTTTATTTCTGAGTTTCAATCCCTAAGCATATCCTTTGACCTAACTTGGATTTACAAATTTACATGTAACCTTGTCCACCTGCTATACTCCTGAAGAAAATGGATGAATTTGGGCAGCTGCTCAGGCTTACAGGGATAAAATTCACACTAGAAACCAAAAGCAACCCATTGCAGCCATAGCCGTTCCATACCAGGAGCCACACTGGCAATGCCAGATAGGAAGTGATGGTCTCACTATGCATAATCATACGATTACTTATTTAAGTGAGGGAATGTGTAGATCCATGGGCAAACCTGTAAACTATGACAAGATTAGACACATAAACCAAAGCAAAGGTGAAAATCCAGCTCTGTTTTTAGGTCATCTCACTGAGATCTTGAGAAAATATACTAATATTGGCCCTAGCTCCCACGAGGGTCAAGTTTTACTAGGTACTCATTTTATCAGTTAGTCTGCTCCAGACATTAACAGGAAGCTGCAGAAACAGATAATGGGACCTCAGACATAGATCAGCTTTTAAATTTGGCTTTTGAGGTGTTCAACAACCGAGATAAAACAGAGACAATTAAAAGGGTCCAGGGTAGATGATCATAGGTGCAGGAACAAGCCCATTTTTCAGCATTAGCCCTGGGAAATACTTTATCTTCCCAGGCATATAAAATCCTGCCCCATCAGAGATACTCTAGGCAGAGAAAAGGGGATTCAAGAGGGGCTAATGTCTGCTATTACTGTAGAAACATAGGCCACAGGAAAAAGTACTGCTATCAATGAGGTCCTAAGCAACCAACACTTTGCCACTTCTGTAAAGAGGGAAGACATTGGGAACAGGAATGTCCCACATTCTAGAGGGAGGATGAGCCAACAGCTGCGATGATGTCTGCCCTCAAAGACTGAAGCTGCCTGAGGTCTCCAAGCAAAGCCCCTCTCAAGCCACTAAAGTAACCATTGAGGATCCTTGGGTTAACTCTTGATGTGGCAGGTAAAAATATTACTTTTCTCCTAAATACAGGGATTCATTCTCTGCCTTGATTGACAATCCTGGGCCCCTTTCTAAACAAATCTATACAATAATTAGTGTTGATGGAAAACCAAAGACAAAAAGATTCACTGACATTTAACATGTAGATATGGAGACTTGATTTTCTCCCAGGCATTCTTAATTCTTCCTAAATGTGCTATCTCCTTGCTGGGGAGAGATTTAACTTCAAAGGTTGCAATTCTCCAACTGATCCCAGAACAAAGGCTTTCTTTTATAGGGGAGTTAATTACAAAAGATGGTTAAGAAATGCTCTATGTCTAGAAGACCTTCATGGCTTTAAAGGAAAAAAATTCCAAATTATATTGGAGATATACAATTAAAAACATGTCTAACTTTATAGCCTAAGCAGGCCAGGGTATCTCCTACCATTATCAATCAAGAAGACCCAACAGCAAAGGAAAATGGGAGACAAGCACCCAGTTCAGAGTCCTCCTCCTACATATGTATTAGATAAAAAGACAAATATAAAAGGTTAAAATGTATTACAGAGAGGTTTATAAAATAATGGATATGTATAAAATTAAATAGGCTATGGTTAAATGTTCTATAGCTAAATCTATAAGCCTGTCTTAAAATATTTATCCTTTGGTAACAGTTACAAAAACCTGGATTTAAGTGTAAAAGTTTTTCTGTGTTGTCAAGATGTCTGTACTTTCTGGGCTAGGGATATAGCTCGGTGGTAACCCACCTATCTGGTATGTGCAAGGCCCTGGTTTGATCTCCAGCAACACACACACACACATACACGGATGGCTACCCTTTATAATGATTTTGCCAAGTCTCTACTTAGGAAACTGAGTCTTAATTGAGTGAAGATTTATGTAAGTATGTTTGTTTTAAAGTCTTTGAAGATCATTTTATGACTTTAAGTGAACAATTATTATCTTAAGTTATTACAAAACATTTGACACCATATATGTTTGACTAAAACATACATTTTAGAACTAAAGTTGCTACATGTGTAAGTTATAGCTAAATGTTATGCTGGAAAATTAGAATTCACTACTCCTTGAAGACTAATAATACTGGCATTCTGAGTATTCAACAATCAAACACTGAAAGCCAGAGTCAACCAGGATAGTGGGGCTAAGAGGACAGCCAATATTTTAGCCCTTGCCTTAGGTTGGCCAGAATCCATGGAAAAATAGGATTCCTCAAAAAGGGCCCAATAACTCCAGTACGTCACCCATTCTCTTGATCAGAGAGGCCATGGAGACCCCAGAGGATATCTCTGACCAGTGCATGTCCTGCAAAGAGAGGAGTTAGTGCAGAGGGCAATGTTCCCCTGATGCTTACAAAAAAAGCTACATGATCAGGAAGATGGCACAACTGGTAGAGGAAACACTAAGGGGACCAACAGGCTCCTCATAGGTCCCCCAAAACAATCCTAAGGAGATTGACTGATTTTAAAAACAAAAACAGAAAGGTTAATTCTTGGCATACTACATGGTCTTAAATACCCAACAGGAAAGTATAACCAAATATGGAGTAATTAGTAATACAAAACAGGAGGAGTTGGACTAAGATCCAAAACAAGCTCTAAAGCAATTATAAAAATCTATTTTAAAAGATATTGATAAACAAAGTGTTCAAAAGGCCAACAAATCCCAATAATCTCCAGCCACACCTGTGGCATCTTAAAGGTCTAGTCCTACTACCTCTAATCTTTCAACACATTTAAAAGGAACCTTGCCAAGTCTTATTAAGTGTCCTCACAGCTGTCAAACTCCAGGGAAATGTCTATAATAACCCAGAAGGTGCAATCAAGCCACTGCCTTTATCTAACTCTATACAACAGAGAAGTACATTCTAGGGAAAAGATTAGCAACTAAATTTCATTTAGGTGCCTCCTATCTAATATGTAGCTATCTTGTAACGTATGTGAACACCTCAGGGTGAATAGAGATCTACCCTACCCAGATCAAAAAAGCTAAAGTTTTTTTCTGAGTTCCCACAGCCCAAAACACTCTGAGGGTGAGATTGCTTACTCCTGTGAACTGTTAGAAGACTTGCACTCCCTTCAAACAAGAGGACATCTTCTTATACGCAGAGATTCCTGATTCTCCAACCTTCAATCTTGTAGCTTCATATGTCTCCCCCGTCCCCCATTGATCAAGCAGATTGAGGCTTTTGATCCCTGGATAGGTAGAGTCTATTCCCCTACCCAGCCTGAAAAAGTTTCAGAAGCCAGATCTTTGGCCTTCATTAACCCTTAAGTTTAAGGGATCAAAGTCTCAGAGGGGTGAAATGAGTCAGGATAGAAAGACACGGAAATTTGGAAGACATGAAAAGGGAAAAAGCTTTCACCTCAGAATCTGGTTTGAATTTCACCAGCTGAGAATCAACAATTTTGACACAACTACCAAGAAGACTGCTGTGAGGACTGCCTACATAGAGACATTGTGTTGGGGAGACATTTTAAATAATGAAAATGTTAAAATAGCAATAAGCCATCCTTTGGGGTCAAAATGTATGTAACATTTGAGTTTGACCTTTCTTTCCTCTCTGTAATTCTGTGCTTCTTTGTGACATGTCCGGGCAAACCCCTCATGACTCGTTTCTTAAACCTATAATCTTATTTTACTAAAGGGAAGTTCCTCCAATAGAAAAACATAAACAATGGAACTTCATCTTTTGAACTTATTAGTACCTCCCTAGTCCATGACAGGGGACTTTCTAAGTAGAGCATGAGGCTCAGTCACACTGGGCACTCAAAGCTGTGCTCCCAGGACTGACATGACATAGGGATTGCCCTAGGTTAAATAAAATTGTAGTAAACATGTGCTCCACTCAGGTTAAGCCAGGTCCTTGGCCTGTTTGCAGAAAAGAATTTCAGGAGGAGCCAGAGAGAGAGAAACAAAGTTATAGAGTTTAGAATACATGCGGACATTGAGAAAGAGCAAGAGAGAGCAAGAGAGAGAGAGAGAGTGAGAGAGAAGCATCCAAGACAAGGATGTGGACCTACCAAGAGAGCAAAGAAGAAGTAAAAAAAGAGGGCTGGAGCACATGTTCCCTCCAGGCTTATTTAACCTAGGGCACGTCCTGTGTGATGTCAGTCCTGGGCACCCAGCTCTGGGCACCCAGTGTGACTGAGCCTCAAGCTGCACCTAGAAAGTCCCCTGTCATGGGTGAGGGAGGTGCCAATAATATCAAAAGAAGACATTCCATTGTTTAGGTTTTTCTATTGGAGGAACTTCCCTTAAGCAAAATGAGATTCTAGGTACACTGTATAGGTTTAAGAAAAGAATCACTAGGGATTTGCCTGGGCATGTCTCAGAGAAGCACAGAATTACAGAGGGGAACAAAAATTAAACTCCAAAGTTACATACATTTTGACCCCAAGCATAGCTTATTACTGTTTTTAACATTTTCATTATTTAAAATGTCCCCCCAAATAATGTCTCTATGCAGGCAGTCCTCGCAGCAGTTTTCTTGGTTGCTGTGGTTTGGTGCTGTTGAGTCAAGTCCGACTCATAGCGACCCTCATAGGGTTTCAATGGCTGACTGTTTCGGGATTGCCTTGGGAGTGGGTTGCCAGGTCCTTCTTCCATTTTTCGGTGCTGGGAATCTAACTGGGGACCTCAGAGACTGCAGAGCAGCGCTCTACCACCTGAGCTAAATTCCAGCCCAGTTTTCTTGGTAGTTGTGTCAAAATTCCTGATTCTCAGCTGGCAAGATTAAATCCAGATCCTGGGATGAAAGCTCTTTTCTTTTCCATGTCCTCCAAATTTCCCTGTCTTTCTATCCTGTCTCAATATTCGGCACCTTGAAGTGTTATAAAAAAAGATGTCTTCAGATACAGCCAAACATCCATGGATGAGGAAAAATTTCTGCTACCATTCTGCTGCTTTCTAAATTCTTTTGGTGCTGTTATTTTTGAGTCATCCAGATAATTCTGTATTAGCCACAACTCAGGGTCACCCAATCTGTGCATCAATGCAATGTTCTCAAACCCTGGGCCAGCCCACACACATTGCCACCTAGATCCTGTATCATCTTAATCTTCACTTTGCCTATGAGTCTGTGTCCCCAGGACTTTCTCTCAACCAAAACCCTGTCATTGAGATTTGTGTGACTCATTACCCACTGGTCACCAAGAGCAGCTTCACAGAGTCAGGGTTACAGAGCTGTTGGCAGAGAGGGGGAGACAGAAAGCAGCACAGATGCACATGCTCAAAGGCAGGCAGAGGTCGGGGGCCCACAACAGAAGAGATTCACAGAGGCAGAGGCAGAGAGGCTCAACACCCTATGGCCACCATCGGCTATGCTAAATGGGTCGCTGGGGAGCCTCTAAGGCCCCTAAGCCCTGCTAGTGCCTTCAGACCCCCTCCCCCAACCTCTGGATTAGTCCTGGGGGTAGGGAAGCTAGATTCTGTGGGTAAGGAGCTTAGACCCAATGTGACAACTAATCACCCACACAAGGCCTTTGTCTAGGTCACTGAGCCTTGAGCAACCCCACCCCCACTCACCCCAGTCACTCCTCTGTTCCTCCCATCAGGTCCTCAATGGACAAAAGCCCAATCCTAGTGCACCACTGGGCCCAGAGCCTAGGTGTGCAGAGCAGCTTGTCCAGACCCTCCCAGAATTCCTTCGTCCTCTCCTACCAGAATGCGAGGGGGAGGCGAGAGTCTAGACCAGTGTCTAGACTATCAGTGGGAGCTGAGGGTCTAGGGACAGAGAGCTTGAATTTCTCACTAGGTTGTCCTAGAAAATATCTACCCACGACCAGAGGAACATTCTTCCCTGAGTTGAGAGACAGGGTGGAGGAAGCAATAGTCTCTGCTCTTCTGAACACCACAGTCTATGGAGTACCAAGAGAATCAGGCCACATTTTGGGGGGCAACAAAAGACTTTAAGGAGCCCCACCCCACCCCCAAGTTGACCTGGCATGGTTACTATGGGGATGCCCCAGCTGCATCAGAGGCGGCTGCTATTCCTTGAAGTGGGGCTGGCTGAAGCCGTGGATCCTCACACTGAGGCAGGCTGGGGTGAGAGGTCAGTGCTGCCTGGGAACATTCCTGTCGGAGAACATGGCTGAGGGCCGAGACCCCTGCATTCTTCCCAACTCCTTCTTCCTCCAGCTCATGCCCTTGTCTCTTGCTACTCCCTTGCCCTCCAGCCTCCACTCCTCAGCCGGTCCCTGGAGAGGGTCAGTTTCAGAGTCTGACTCTGATGTGAGGACTGCCAATGGCCCCTGTAGGTAGGCACAGGTGGGAAAAGTGTATTGCCTCAACTGAGGAGTCAGGGAGATTCCAGGAGGGAGAATGGGTATGAAGGCAAGGTACAAAGTTTCTGGCAAAAAAAAAAAAAAAAAGGCAAAACACCAGTATACGGGTTCAGATTTGTCTGTCCCAAACATGACATGGGACCTCAGTGTGGCTCAGGGGTAAGGGCCTGAATGTGAGGGCTCAGGTGGAGATTCAGCTGCAATAGCCCAGGTGGGGCTCAGTAAGGATTTGGGGTCTGTGCTGGTGTCTCCCTTTAGCCGTAATTTGTGGGCAAGAATGTTAAAGTACTAGGCTTCTGATGAATAACTTTTTAATGTATAAATTTAACAAGACTTAAAGTCACTTTCACTATTTACATATAAAGAGGATTTAAGATCGGTTCCATTCCCACAGGTGTCCCCTCAGCCCTCTGAAGTTGGATTTTCTAATCTATGAAATGGAAATAATAACAGTATCTAGCTCATAGGGTCATTGTAAGGACTAAACAAAAAAATGAATATAAAGTTAGTTTATTTGTTTGTTTGTTTTTTAAGTGGGCTTAGAAACAGAAGAGGCAGCCAAGGAGCCTAGCACAAATGTGATTCCAGAGACTTGGCAGGCAGAGGCAGGATCGCAGGTTTGTGGCCAGAGGCAGCCTGCATACCTTAAAGAGACCCTGATTCAAAAACAAAAAACAAAAAACAAACAACAAAAAACCTAAAAATGGTCTAGGATGCAGCCCAGTGGTAAAGCACTTGCAAACTAGAGGCCCTGGGTTCAACCCCCAAGTACTGGTGAAAAAAAAAAGGCAGAATTAAATCACCAGGAATTGCATAGAGCCTATAGCTGGCCAGCTGGCATTATCTGTCCTGGAGAAAGTAGCTACTGGGAGATCAGTTTTCTTCCTCCTCAAGGAGGGTAACAAGGGCCTATTTGGGAAGAAGGTTCCAGCTCACCTTCCACAGAGAGAAGGAATGCTGCCACCCACAGTGGGAACAATGCTAAAAATCCATAGCTCATATGCATTGTAATGTAAACTTTTTTTTTCTTTTTGGCAGTGCCAGGAATTGAACCCAGAGCCTTATACATGGTAAGCAAATGTTCTATGGCTGAGCTATATCCCCAGCCCAAAAAGCAATTAAAGAATTAGTTAATTAATTATTTAATACTATCATAATATTAACACAGGACTAAAGGAAATAGATCAAGGCTTTTTTGTGTTTTTTTTGAGGTGTTGAGGATCAAAACCAGGGCCTTGAACATGCTAGGCAAATTCTTTACCACTGAGCTATATCCCCAGCCAAGGTATTTTGTTTTGGTTTGTTTAAATAAATGACTAATTCAGTGGTTTGCAAAGTTTTTTGTATCTGTGGACCCCTTTACACTTTTTTTTTTTTTTTTCTGTACATGGGGTTGAACCCAGGGCCTTGCACATGCTTTGCAAGTGCTCTACCACTGGGCTGCACCATTAGTCCATTTTTATTTTTTTTATTTTTGAGTCAGGATCGCAGATAAATTACATAGGCTGCCTTTGCCCTTGAACTTGTGATCCTCCTGCCTCCACCAAACAAGTCACTGGGATTACAGGTGTGTGCCACTATGCCTGGCACTCTTTACACTTTTAAAAATAAATAAGGAAACAAGTAGTTTTGTTTAACTGGGTCTTTAGTTTGGTTTTCATTCTGTTGTGTTGTTTTTCTTAGTTTGCAGTAATGGGGGTTGAATGCAAGGCCTCAAGAATGCAGGCAAGCGCTCCATCACTGAGGTGCACCCCTCCCCCCGATTTTTTTTGCAGCAATTAGGGGTGGAGCCCATAGTTTCACACATACTTTGCAAGTGTCCTACCACTGGGCTGTACCATCAGCCCATTTTTAATTTGTTTTTATTTTGAGCCAGGGTCTTGCTAAGTTGCACAGTCTGCCTCTTACCTCACAGTCATGATCTTCCTGCCTCCTGAGTGGATGAGATTACGGGCATGTGCTACTGTGCCTAGCTTCCCTAATCCTTTGTTTATTTTCTATATTCTTTAAGGCAAAGTCTTGTTAAGTTTCATAGGCTGCCTCTGGCCTGGAACCTGCAAACCTCTTGCCTCAGCCTCCTAAAAACTGAGTTTTTTTCTATTGATATTCAATGTATTCTAAACTAAAGTGGAAAGTGTATATATATATATATATATATATATATTCAAAATAACAAGAGAGGGGTGATGGTGTACACCAGCAATCCCAGTACTTGGGAGGCTGAGGCAGGAGGATCTCAAGTTCAAGGCCAGGCTGGGCTACATAGTGGGTTCCAAGCTAGCCTTGCCTACATAAAGAGACCATGTCTCAAAACACCAAATGAACAAACCCAATAAATTCTTATGTTTACAAAAAAAAAAAAAAAGGCTATGAAAATGGAAAACCTATATATATGGAAAACCTATATATTTTATTTTCTTTTACTTTTTTCTTTTTTGAGGTGGGGCAGGTTTTGCACATAAATTTGCACTGGGAGAGAATTTACACTGGGAGAGCTTTATACATTAATTTTCTAAAACAAATTTTAGAATAGAGGCATCATTTCACACTTCTGCAAATCTCTTTAATGTCTGGCTTGATAGAAGACAGCTGGATTTTCATATCTGCTTTTTCAGTTTGTTGCAATATGTTGTTTTGGTTGAAATACATAAAGGAAATTCAGCTTTATGATATGTAGTTGGAAAAGGGGAAACATTTAATAGCCTTTTCAATAAATTGTGGCTATTCTTTGATACTACAGCAAAACTGCAGATGTTAGTTTCTTAAAGGTTAGTTTGGGTGTAGACTTTTCATATTTTGTTACATCAAAATCCATTGATCTAGGCCAGCTGAGTTTAAGGCCAGCCTGAGCAATATAACAAGACTCCCTCTCAAAAGGAAAAAAAAAGTCATTAGTCCATCTTGGACTTCTTTACTTTCTTAAAAAAATTTTTATTTGTGTCTTGCACTTTGAATAGATCTTTTACTCAGGCATGATGAAACATCATGTATTGGTCATTTGAAAAATATTAGTTCACTGAGTTATTCAGATCTTCCAAATGCTAGCACATCTTATTATACAATATCAAAAACCTGCCACATGTGCACATGCATTAACATCACTACCAATCTTATCAGAATTGGAAAGCTTCAAATTCATAGTGGTAGATAAGTTTTACCAATTCTAACTTTTACTTGAAAGTCATTGGTAACAAACGTATCCTTTTTTTTGAGGGAGGGTCCCAAAACCCAGCCTGGTTTTGAACTCAAGATCCTCTTGCCTCAGCTTCCTGAGTGCTGGGATTACAGTTGTGCCTAAGCAGGCCCAGCTCTAATACTCGTTTCTTGAACTGACAGACTCCCTTCACTTCTGAGAAAACATATGCCAAATACCCATCTGAATAGCTATAGTTTGTCATTTGTTTTTTTAAGTAAAACTGGCATTGGGAGAATTCAGCTCATAACTCATTTGTGTAAGTGCTTTCCCTTGAGATAAAGCCTATGTCCCATTTTGTCTCACAAAATATTAAAAAAATATATGGCTAAAGGGTTGAGAGTTAATAAAGCTAATAATTTTACTGCTTCATCAAGGACATATTAAAGCAAAACTAGCCCGTCTCTCTCTCTTTCTTTACTATTCATTGCATAGTGGTAGAGAAGAATACAAAGCCAACTAGTACACTTGGTGTGTGCCTTGATCTCTGCTTAGATGTCAGCAGTACACACTGTCGCTTTTGCATCATAATGCAAATGTCAATGAAGTGAAAATGACAAATAACAACTCAGGCTGGGCATCATGGCGCACATCTCTAATCTCAGTGACTCGGGAGGCAGAGGCAGGAGGATTTAGAGTTGGAGGCCACAGGCAGCTCCCCACAACTCCCACTAAGACTCTGTCTCAAAATAATAATAATAATAATAATAATAATAATAATAATAATAATAAATGGGCTGGGGGTGCAGCTCAGTGGTAGAACCCTTACAAAGTATGTGTGAGGTCCTGGGTTCAATTCCCAAGTACTGAAAAAAAAATCAGTGTTATTAGGAAAATAGAGGTTTTTTTTTCTCCTCCCTTGCAGATCCCCTGTAAGGGTTTTAGTGGTCCCCCAAGGGTCCACTTAGCTCAGTGGATAGAGTGCTGCGCTACAGTCTCTGGGGCCCCGAGTTCAATTCCCAGCACCGCAAAAATGGGAGAAGGGCCTGGTAATCCACTCCCAAGACAATCCCGAAGCACTCAGCCATTAAAAACCCTATGAGGGTCGCTATGAGTCAGATACCGACTCGATGGCACCTAACAACAACAACAAAGGATCTGTGTACAACATCTTAAGAACTGATATTCAAATTACAAAATTAAAGTAGCCATATTTACTTTTTTCTTAAATGACAACTTTTTATTTTAGATATCAATGTAAAATGCATTCACACATATCTCATGGAAAATAAAATGAAGACCAACTCCATCTGTGGTACAATTTGCTTTACTTCCTTAAAAAATAAAAGCGGGTGGAGGGGAATGAGAACTCATATAGACCCATGGGAGTGCATCAGGCATGTGAAGTGATCCATCATGCAATGTCATGGTGAGCAGACACAGTCCTGGGACTGAAAAGGCAAGTGGTGCTGGGAACTCAGGGCCCTCTAGCACCTCCTGCTCCAATCCCACAGTACAGACATTCTCATTCCCTTTCTCCGTCTCTGTCTCTCTGTCTCTGTCTCTGTCTCTGTCTCTCTCTCTCTCTCTCTCTCTCTCTCTCTCACACACACACACACAAACACACTCAGACTCAGACCAGACACAGACTGCTATGGCTAATCTCATACAACATAAGTAACAAGACTGTGGGTACAAGTAACTGTGGGTACATTATTCACCCAAAACAATCATATGGCCACACTAAACCTACACAAAAAAATCCCAACAGCCGGCACTCAACCTTTTGGTGCCCTAAACCAATTCTCACCATTTTATAGTCATAACTGGAGAATCTTAATGGCCATACACTCATTCATGCCATACACTCAAGCTATCAGTATGGCTCAGATGTAAAACATCTACTGAGTCAAGTGGCCATAAGTGCACACACCCTAAACAGTGTGTGCAGGCTATGCAAAGGGTGAGGGCATAGATTTTGGAGACATGCCAATCTGGGTTCAAGTTTAAGTTCTATCACTGATTAGTTGTATAATTACTTAACCTGCCCAGCTTTAGTTCTAGAAAATGCCGATCTACCTACCTTATAAACTTGATGTGAGGAGGTAGGCATAGTGGTACACAGATGTAAACCCAGCAACTCTGGAGGCTGAGGCAGGAGGATCACAAGTTGGAGGCCAGAGATAGCCTATGTTACTCAGCAAGACCCTGTCTCAAAATAAAAAGTAAAAAGGGGGCTGAGGGTGCAGCCACTCAATGGTAGAGCACTTGTAAAGCATGGGTGAGGCCCTGGGTTCAACCCCTAAGTACAAAAAAAAAAAAAAAAACCGCAAAGGAAAGGAAAAAAAGTCTTGATGTGAAGATAACATAAAATAACGAGATAAATGACAGCGCCTTTTCTGACCCAATATGACCTGGGGATCCAGCTGTAACTGTCATGTATGGATTTTGTCACCAGAGGGCACCAGGGCTCCAAAATGTCTGTTTGGGGAGTTGCTAGAAGAAAATATACCACAAAGGCCAGGATTCCTGGGGAGTTTGGAGGAGAGTGCAGACTGGGCAGGTCTGGGTGAGATGTGTCCAGGCCCTCCAGGCCACCCCAGTGTGCTGCTGAGCTTGGTGGACATGGCTTGGGAAAGATCCTGATCTGGAAGGGAAGATGAGCAATCCCCTTCTGGGATTATTTCGCACATGGTAAATCCTTTAATCCCTATACAATACCAGGATTGATAGTCACTGCTAATATTACTCATGGTGAGGAATACTGGGGGGCACTAGACCCAAGTTTCGCATGATCAAGTAGAAGACCTGGGATACCAATGCAGGCAGCCGGCTTCAGAGTGCAGGCCCCTAACCACCACTCCACACCATCTCACCATGCTCTCCATGCCTTTCCTTCCTGGGATTCTGCCAGTGCTCCCTGACCTGGCTGTCTTTCCTGGAGCCCAGCCAGCCCCACCTGGCCCTTTCCCCTCTTTCAGCCTTCTCCCCACCCAGTCCCTGGGCCTGGCCATGGCAAGAGGCTTATCAAACATGTGTGGGGACCAGATAAGGCAGGGCCCCCCAAAGGCTTATCCAGCCCTGCCATCCCAGCTGCTTCGACTAGTGAGGAGCTGCCAGCAGATAGAGCCCCACCCACCTACGCAGCAGGCCACCATGCACCCCTTCCCAGGCCTGGTATATTTCCTTAAGATATCATCATTCCCTATGATGTCATCATTTGTAGTGACATCATTGCTTTGTCCCTCACTCAAGTCCAAGAGGGTTACTCAGACAGAAGCTGGGAAAGTGGAATCAGAAAGGTGCCCTGTCCAGGCTCCCTTCATAAGTGTCCAGGCTCCTGGTCAGCAGCTGGACTGGGAGCAGGGGGTGGTGTCACAGGATCCTCCCCAGGGCAGAGAGCTATTTTTGGTGTTGGCTGTTCCACTTATAGCTGCCCCTCTTCCTGTCTTCCCAATCTAAAGAGGCTCTGGGTCTAGCAGGGGCAGGAGAAGTGGGAGAAATCTCTACCCTTCGGCAGGGTGGTTCTGGGGAGTCAGCCTCAGCTCTAGAACCCGCCTTGTCTTCCCTACAGGGAGACCAAGTGCTCAGTACCTGGGGGTCTGAGAGGAAGGGGGACACTTACATCCCATCCCTTGGAATAGCAGTAAGAAGGGAGTGATTGTTAGGATGGTTAGACAGGTGGACATAGCCACACTGGCTCTGACAGCCAAAACTATCAACTTGCTGCCAGGCATGGAGGCACATGCCTGTAGTAATCCCAGTACTTGGGAGGCTGAGGGAGGATCATGGATTACAAATTCAAGGCCAGCTGGACTCCATAGTGAGTTCCAGGCCAGCCTGGGTTATATAGTGAGATCCTGCCTCAACAAAACAAAACAAAAACAGTCAACTTACTGACACTGTGCTCACAGCAGCACACCAGTACCCAGCCCTGCCATCCCAGATGCCAACAGCCAGCCATTCATTTTCATAGTCATGCCCTCGACTACACATGGGCCCCAGATGGCCACATGCTAAACCATGCCAACACATATACATTGTCAACCACCCCATGGAGAACAGCAGGGGCCCCTTCTCTCTCAGGGCTGTATTCCTGGAGAATGACACAATTCCCCCTGCACAGTAGATGCGCACAAGTACTTGGTGAATAAATGGACATTCAACTTCACAGCTCCTGCAGCTAAGGTGGGGAGGAGCCAGAGGACAAGTCAACCTTCCTGTAGCCCCTCTTGACTTCTCCAGACCCAGGATGGGAGCACCAGGGAAGCACTGGCCCCCAGGCATGGCTACTCCCCAGATCATACCAGTCACTAAAGGGACCTGGGTCATGCGGAGCCACCCCTCTTCTCTTCTTTCCCAGTGAATTAGGACACTGGTGCTCTGAAGGTTGGATGTTAGGAACATTGAGTGGTCTGTATTTTGGGCCACCTGGGCATTAGGCCTCCTGGAGCTGTGGGAATTGGGAACTCTGAGTTTTGAATCCTCTACAGTGTTGGTAAATCTGACATCCTTGGTATTAGGAATTTTGGACTTTGGAAGTTCTGAGGTATTTTAGGAATCCAGGCATTGATTGCTCTGGAGAGTGTACTGTCACCTGGATAAGGCCAAAGTCAATGCTTTCTGTCTGTACGCTTGGTTTTACCTAGACCCACTGGAATCTAGCTTGGATTGGCTTACGCTGCCAAGGGAGGGATGGGGTAGGATGGCCTGAGAGACACATGGAGCCCAACAGACAGGTCTTGGGTCTGGTACCAATCTATGTCACTGCCCCACATTGGGTCAGGGCAAGGAAGGAGTCAGGCACTGAGCCCTGAGCTCCAAGTTCAAGAGAGGAAGAATCTGAGAGCCAAGTCCAGGCAGGGCACTTCTAACAATGCTTCCTGGCCCCTGAGGCTGGGGCTCCAAAGAGGTGGAGACCACTAGTCAGGCTATGATTCAAAGCCTACCCTCCCTCAATTTCTCAGCAGGGTTCTCAACACCCCCTCCATTAAGGTGCCCTCCAGAAGTGGCTCAAATCTAGCATTATCCCTGTTGCCACCAGACACACATCTGACTCTGACCGGCCCTACACAGAGGACTTGATCCTGCTGGTTAATGACGACAGATGAGGAACCTGGCCAGCACTGGGGGGTGTGATGCTGGGCACAGCCCTCCCAGGAAATAGCACTGTAACTGGAGGCTCCTGAGACACGCCTCAGCCCGCAGTGGGTGGGGCTCAGCAGCTGCCTGCACTCTTGCTGCCCTGTCCCAGGAAGACACAGGCTGCCTGGGATATCTGACTCCATCAGTCTACCTCTCTGTTGTCAGGCCTGATCCCCCTTCTCTGCTACAGTGGCTCAGGCTGGCCATGTCTTCCCTTCCTTTGGGCCAACTGCTGGGTGGCAGGGATCTCACAGACAGGCATGAAGGCTATCCCAGCTGTGACCTGGGCTAGGCCCAGACCTGTCTACCCTGGGACTTCATTCTGATTGGAAAAAAACAACCACTCTAGTTCCTATTTCATGGAGATGGCTTTTCAAACTAGAATCTTTCTCACAAGTCTCTTCAAAACACTCTCACCATGTGGCTCCCTGAAGCTCTTTATGGATCCATGTGGGTAAAATACACGCATCCATTAATATGTGCATACAGATATACTTGGGTTATGTCACCATTAGTTTAGCAAGACCCTCATGGCCAATGTCTCTAGTTTCCCCCAAACACCCCAAGAACAATTTTCTTTTTCCCCTCAACCTATGGACTAAAGTGCTAGGCTGCCCCTCTGCTCCCAGTTAAATCCCTAACTCTTATAGAGACTCTAGAGGGTTGAACTCTGAGTTCTTTCCCTTTTCTTCCAAACTCCCCAGGCCCCAACCCCAGTTCCTCAGGACATCCTGGGTGTCTGGCGGTCAGCATCCTGCACTTGCCTCCCTTCATATGTTTTCCTAACATAGGTAGGAAGCCCCACTTTCCCTGGGCCATGAAAATTCTCAGAACTCCACCCCTATGAGGAGGAGGGAGCCCACCCTAGTCATATTGCTCTTTGTCCTCCTTCTACCTGGGGGCTTCTTCCAACAGCCTCCATTCTGCCTTCCCTGGGAAGGAGCCCTTTTTTTTTTTTTTTTTTTTTTGGTACTGGGGGTTGAACCCAGGGCCTTGCATGCTCTGCAAGTGCTGGACCACTGAGCTGCACCCCCAGCCCATTTTTTTACTTTTTGAGACAAGGTCTCGCTAACTTACGCAGACTGCCTCTGGTCTTGAACTTGCGATCCTCCTGCCTCCACCTCCTGAGCCGCTGGGGGAAGCAGCCCTTTTTGACAAGCTACAAAGGAGGCAAGGAAAGAGAAAGCAGAAACAATTTGTGGAGGGATTTAAGTTCTGGCAGGAGAGATGAGTAGGGCTTGGATCAGATCTGCCCAGACCCAGGAGTTGGGTGCACACACAGTGCCACCAGGCGCCGTAGTGCACACCTGAAATCCTAGCAACTCTAGAGGCTAGGCAGGAGGATGGTGAGTTTGAGGTCAGGGGCATCCTGCACAAGTCGGCGAGACTGTGTCTTGAAATAAAAAGTTAAAAAAGGTCCTGAGGGTGCAGCTCACTGATAGAGTCCTTGTTTAGCATGCATGAGGTCCAACACCCCAGGAGAAGAAAAAAAAAAATTATACAGGCCTGCTGCTGTACCTATAGTCATTCTTCCAGAGGTTACCTGAATAAGCACAGAGTGAGGGATCACAGACACAATAGAATACTCAGGGAAGAGGTAGATGCATGCACACACAAGTACACAAACACACAAAAACACCTGCAATTGGTTCAATAGGAGACCATAAATACCAAATAGGCTATGCCTGGTAGTTTGGGGGACAAAGTAAAAGGATGCATTTGTGCCTTCCCAGATCTGATCTAGCCTCCAACGTGACTATGTTCTGAGTTCTAAGGCAGTTGAGAGTAGTCTATATTGACCTGGCCCTGGGAAAGGGCTGTGGATGACCATTACCCAAGAGAGCTCATGATGCAGGAAGTTTCTGGGCTGAACACTTGTTATAAATTAATAAATTAATAAAGTAAGCCAGACATGGCGGTGCTCGCCTGTAAGCCCACAACCCAGGAGGTGGAGGCAGGAAGATAATGAGGTTGAAGTCAGCCTGAACTACATATTGAGATCATGTCCCCCAAAAAACAAACAAAAAAATGATGGGTGAGGGAGGCTGCAGGTGCAGCACTTGCCTAGCTCATACAAGGCCCTGAGTTCATCCCCCAGTGTACTGGAAGAAAAAAAAAAGTACAGTATTAATAGAATTTAAGCCAAGTGTAGTGGCAAATGCCTGTAATCCAAGCACTAGGATGAGGGAAAAGGATTGTGAGTTTCAGGCCAGCCTAGACTACATAGCAAGACCTTGTCTCTAAATAAATAAATAATAAAAAATTTTAAATCCCACCATAAATTAATAAAGTAGAATTTCACTTCTCTATTTGTCTTGTGCAAATTTAACTTGGATGCATCTGCTCAGTGTCTCCAGAGGAAAAATAAAACCAGTTTCCTGGCAGGACAATGATGAGGACTCAGGGTACAGAGTGGAGTCTGTCTGGCCAGACCAAGGCCTTTCCTGAGCAGATGTCCCACTCAGGCTGGGGCAACAATTTCTCTGATAGTACTAACTGGCCCCTTTCCTAGAAAGCTGATGACTCTCTCAAGGTAAGCAAATGTGGGGGCCCCATTCCAAATGCCAGACACCACTGCCAGCCTGGAGCAATGTATTTCATGTAAACATGTATGCATCCTCTCCATTTCACAGGGGAGGAAACTGAGGTTCCGCGAAGCAGTTTTAGCAAAGGCTTCTTTAACTGGGACTGGAACACAGGTCTGTCTTGGCAAGGAATAAGTAGGGATCTCAGGTTGGTGTTTGAGCCCATGTAGCAACACAGCCAGGGTAGAGTTGACCAAACTAGAGTCTAGGGAAGGTTTCTGGAGAAAGGGCTCCCCTGGCCCTCCAGTTCCAAGGAGTAGGTCCCAGGCCTTACCCAGCTGTGCCCACAGTCTCTAGAGGCGCTGCTCCAAAGGGAACGGAATTTGCTCTGACTTCTCTCAAGGGGGAACGCAGGCGCAGAAGGCCAAAGGCCTGGCGGGCTAACTGCAGCCCCAGCCCCCCAAAGTGCCCCAGGCCTTTTGGCTTCATTCCAGCCTAGCCAGAAGAGGACGACATCTGCTTCCTCCAAGGGCCCCAGCTGGAGGGCAGCAAGGCAGGGGTGGAGAAGAGGGCTCCGTTGCTGAGCCCCACTCCCAGGGGTTCGTGGGGATCAATCATCGGAAAGCTGGAGTGACTTGTAATTTTATTCTCTGGGAGGAGGAGCCTGAAAAGTCGGCACGCGGGAGGGGATGGGACGGGGGGCGGGGGGAGGGCAGCCAAGGGAGCCGCTCAGAGAGGGGAGGGGCTTGGCTAGGTCTCTCAAGCCTTCCTCACTCTCCAAACTTTCACCAAACTCTTAGCCCCCACCTCCCTGAAACCAAAACACAACAAGCTCTGAAGGAGAGGCGAGCGGCGCCGCGGGGCGGGCAGACTCGTGGCGGCACAGAGCCTCGGGAAGCTGATGCAACTTTCCCTTTAAGAAAGCCACCTGGGCGCACCGCGGTGCGGACCCAGCACGCCTGGGCTGGGGGCTGCAGCATGGTAAGGGGTTTTGGGGGAAGGGACGCTTCGGCCCTCACCTCGGTCTGTTCTGCCGTGGGTCTGAGGATTTGGTGGCTCAGCGTGAGTGTGTGTATATGTGTGTGCGGCGTGTGTGTATGTGATCGCGCACGCCTGTAGGCATCTGTTCGTAAGAGTGTGGCCGCTCTCACAGGGATGTCTGTCTCGCCGCAGAGGTCGGGGTAGGTGCGCGCGTCTGGGTGTCGTCGCTGTCACCAAGGAGCTAAAGCAGGCAGGAACGGGGGGGGGGCGCTCTCGGAGGGGGGAGCTGCGTGTAGACGCCGGCTTGGTCGGGGGCGGCTGGCGCCGGGCTGTGCGGTTAGCGCCGAAGCCAAAGCGTGTCACCGGTCGTCTGGAGCGCCAGTAGGTTTGCGCGAGGGGCCCTCTGGGGGCTGGGACCCGGCGGCGGGTTCTGCGCCCCGAGTGCGGGCTCTCGCTCCATCTCCGCTCACCGCCGGCCGGCCTGGCCGCCTATCGGGCTGCTCCCGCCCGCGGCCTCCCTATCAGCCCGCCCACTCGCCCTCAGGGTGCAGGTTCCCGCGCGCCCGCGGGTCCCGGCAAGCCGTGAGGAGGAGTCCCAGCGCCCCGGGGCTCTCTTTGTCCACGACTCCTGTGGCTGTGGCTTTGGGAAGGGACTGCAGGCGGAGAGTTCTTTTGGGGGTGCTACCCTGGGAAGAATCCGCGCCCTCCCTAACCCAACCTTCATTCCGGGCGTGCCTAGGGCGAGCCCAGGAGGCCGCAGGTGAGGCGGGGGGCCTACCAGCCCCAGGACGCCCACCCCCAGGCGGCGTCGGGCACCCGGCAGCCACCGCCGGGCTGCAGAAGGCTGGGAGGCCGGGGCGCGAGGGGAGGGGGGCTTGCCTGAAGGGCCGGGAGGGGCCGCAGCCAGCCCGGGGGCGGGGCAAGGGGGCGGGGCCCTCCGCAGCCCGGTACTTTTCCACGGCAGGGGTCGGAGGCGGGGCCGCCTCCTCCAAGCCAGCTGAGAGGCCCCCACGTGGTAGCTGATGTGACGCCCGCCCCCCAACACACCTTGCACCGGGATTAAAGTGGACGCTTCCCGCTTCGAGGGACGGAGGCCCTCCAGGAGGTGCCACAGCACCGAAAGCAACCGCGCCCCTGCCCGCCCTGGGCCTCCGTGCTGTCGGCCAGCTGTTACTTAAAGGAGCCGCACCCCCTTTCAGGCCTTCTCTCCGCAGGCCGCGCCCCCTCGCTGATCACTCTTAAAGGAGCCGCGTACTCTGCTCTCTTGACAGCTTCTTCAAAAAAGCCGCGTCTGTGTCTTAGCTGGAACAACCTTGAGGCCATGACCCGTTTAGAAGATAAAAGCTGTGCGATGAGGAGTAGGGACGCACAAAACCTGAGAGGTTAAAGACTCCCAAAGTGAGGGAGCAACAGAAGGCTGAAGAGTAGTGGGTGAGGGGACAGGATCTAGGGACCAACAAGGAACACTGAGCATGCCCAACTGTTCCCCGAGACCATAGAGAAAACGCCCCCTTACTCGGCCTTCTTGGAGACTACAGCGGTACCAGCTCTGAGGACACCTCTACCCTGAAAGAGCTCTCCACCTAATGGGGGAGCCAGCCTTGGACACAAGCAAGCATGCTGCGACGCTGTGTGTGACCAACACTTTAATCAGAGAACACCTCGTGCTTCAGGGGTACCATAGAAAGGTGGATGGGAACTGAGAGGGCTGAGGAAGGCTTCATGAAGATAATGGCTTTGAGACAGGTTTTGAAGATGGGTAGGACATATACAAATGGAAATGGGGATAAGAGTGCTCAAAGAAGACAGAGCTTCTGCCTAAGCAAGGCCGTGGAGACCTCTGATAGTAGTGACTAAGTAGTCCTACATGGGGCAGATGGCTGTAGGTAGGCCTGAGCTTCCAGGCAGAACCTCCTCTGCTCACTCATCCCCTCCACTCCCACCATGGGAGTGAGTGGAGATTATGCTTCCTCCTTCCCACTAAACTGAGGTGTTTGAGGCCAGGGAAGACCTGTTACCTTCTGTCCCCAGCAAGGACTCCAGGACTTTGTTCAGAAGGACCCTTAAACTTGGTCTACCTGACAGTCTCATTTAGGGGAGAGGAAAGACACCAATAGTGAGACTGTACAGGACCTGTGACTGCCCTTTTGGTATCTGCCTTGAGTGGCTTACAAGCACCTCAAAGCCAGTTTGTCCAATCCAGCTTATCCTCTCCTCTCTCCAAACCTGAAGCATCGCCAGCATTCCTGTCCCTAGGACTGGTTCCAGCTTCCTCCTGTGACATTAGTAGAAATCAGACTCCTCCTTATCTCTCACTATCCCTGAAGCTCCAATTCATCACCAAGTCCCACCATGTTACCGTCTACATTTCTCTCAGACCTGTGCCCTTTTCTAACTCCACCATCATGTTCCTGAGCCAAGCCAACTTCCTCTCTGGCCTACCCTATTCCTAGTTGATTTCTTCTCTTCTGTTCTTGCCTCCTTCCACTCCTTTCTCCACAGTGTGTCCAGGGTGAGCTTGCTGGCCTGCCTTCTGTCCTTCCTTCTTTCTTGTTTTGGTTTTGGTTTTGAGATGAGGTCTCCATGTTTTCCAGGCTGGTTTCAAACTTGTGGTTTTCGATGATCCTCCAACCTCTGCCTCCCAAGTAGCTGGGTATATAGGTATGTGCCATCACAACCAAAAGGTGATGTTTTCAAAATGCGTGTTCTGGCAATCCATTCTCCTCAGAGATGATCCTCTGCTTAAAAGCCTTTAATGGCCACCATCAGGATGAAGACCAAAATTGAAACCCAAAAGCCCTCTCCTTACTTACCTGTCCACCTTCATCTTTCTCCCAGGCCTCCCAACTTCCTACATATTGTTTCACTTTCTCAAATGGCTCCTCTTCTTCTCTTTCCTACACTGTTACTTTGCTTAACTCTTTCTGACCCTTAAACACCACTTCCTCAGGGGAGTCTCCCTGACTCAGCCCTGCTATAGATTATATAAAGGATCTTTCTCCCTCACACCATTGATCTCAGTCTGTAATTATTTAGTTTGACTCATCAGTTTCACTCTTTCCCTCCAGTGCATAGGCTGCAGGAGGGCAGAGACCTTTGAGTTCTTGGTACCTAGCACAGGTCTAGCCCAGAGCAGATGTGCAATAAATATTTGTGGAATAAATGAATCTAGTTGTGGTCAGCCTTAAATGCCTACTAAGCAATTTAGGCCATATCCTGTTGGCTATGGAGGGAGTTGGGGCTTTAGGGATTTGGGAATATTAAAGGATTGGAGGGGAGGAAAATATGGAGGACTTATAGTAGAGACAATAATTAGGCAGAAACTTCGAGGCTTACAAAGAATTATTATTAGCCCCATCTTCCAGATTGAGAAAACTCAGGCACAAAGAGGTTAGGCAATACTCAGAATGACATACCTAGCAGGTGACCAAGGAAGAATCCAGCCCAGACCCCAGAATCTGAAGTCTTCATTATACACTAAACTGATTTTGACTGGCTACTTGTTAATGGTGGTCCATATATGAGGTGGGGCTGCTCTGGGGCCTGGGTGTTACAGATTTCTGACACCTAGAACAGGGCCTGGCATATCATGGGCATTCAATTGGTATTGGGGGGACAGAAGGGGGAAGGTGGGGCACCCACTCACAATTGGTACTTTTTGAACGGATGGATGGGGCCATTTAATAGAAATGACAAAGGCAGGAGAAGCAGCAAAGCTTTATATCTGACTTATTCTCCTGGTTCAGCCACTGTGCAGCCTTGTCCCTGCCAGTCCATAAGCTACCAGAGGGCAGGGACTGTATCTGCCATGGGTACTCAAGACCTGGCTTGGCACAGACTTCAGTGTCTGCCTGGGTGGGTCATCCCATGTCAGGCGTGAAAAGTTCACTCAGTCTCTTACAGGGTAGGCATTTGACCTGTCTGAGTCAGTTTCTCCAACTGTAAGCCATAAGAGGAACTCTGGGGTAACCTGGATGAATTACTTTGTAGATAAAGTCCCAGGATGCTGTCCTCAGTTTACTCACCTAACCAGAGGATATAATAATTTCCAGCCCATGAGGTGGCTCTTAATAATGCCATCTGCTAGCCGGGCACAGTGGCTCATGCCTGTAATCCCAGTGACTTGTGAGGCTGAGGCAGGAGGATTGCAGTTTCAAGGCCAGAGGCAGCCTGTGTAACTTAGCAAGACCCTCCCTCAAGATAACAAATAAAAAAGGGACTGGACTGCAGCTCAGTGGTAGGGCACTTGCAAAGCAAGTGAGGCCCTGGATTCAATTTCCCAGTATCAGAAAAAAATAAATAATGCCATCTGCTATTATTACTATCATCATCATCATCATCATCATCATCATCAATACTCCTTGACTGAGGAAAGATGGCTTTAAAGAAGTCAGATCTAGAGTTTATAGCCGGGGAGGGGGTGCAGTGAATGAGGGGTACGAGAGTATGATCCCCTTCTGAAGAACACAGGCCACTCTTCTCCTGACTATCCCCAGAAAACCAGAGTCATAAGCAGGACCACTTTGGAGGACACTTTGAGAGGCAGATGCCAATCTTGGTCACTGACAAAAGGAAGTGGTTATAGGTCACTCCCATTTCCACCCCTGTGCTGAGAGGCCCCTGCATGAGACCAAGCAGCCAGGGCAAAGGGCCTAAGGAAGTCAAGGGCTGATTTGCATAAGTAGAGAGTTTTTTACATCTCCTTCAAATAGCAGAGAAGCACTAACAATATGCCAGGCATGGCACAGTTTTGGGGAGTGTTTCATTCTGTTGTACATAGGGTTGCTATGAGTTGGACCCAACTTGACAGCACCTAACAACAACAATCAGCCTTCCAGTGACTTCCTATGAGTGAAAGATGGCCCTTGACAGGTGGCCATGCCTAAAGCAGAGTGACCAGGAATAGCCTTTGGAGTGGAGTCTGTCCATTGGGAAGGAAGAAAAGTTCTCAGAGGCAGCCAAATACCTCCCTTGGATCAGGCTTGATGATGCTTGAACCTCCTAGTCCATCTGACCTAGGTTTTCTTCCCATGAGAGAGTTTTGGGTTTTGTTGTTATTGTGTAGGGTTTCTTGTTGTGTTGTTTTGTTTTTGCTGTGCTAGAGGTTGAACCTATGGCTTCACACATGCAAACACTCTACCACTGAGCTGCACCCTCAAGGAGAAAGGTCTTTAAGGCTCTGGGAAGGTTGATTCTTCTCCCAAGGCCTATTAGAAACTACTCACTCTTTCATCCACATCTGACATTAAACCTGTAATGCACAGCTCCTTCCATTTGTCTGCCCTCCTTTCCAGCTCACCTGCCCTAGGTGACTCTTAGATGCTTCCTACAAGATCCCAAGCTGACCCAGACTCACAATGGAGGGCTTCTGCCCCACTGCTTCTCCTTTATTTCAACTCAACTAACATTTTTTTGGTAGCCAAGCACTGTGCTGCTGGGTACCCCAGCCCAGAGGGATAAAAGAAACCTTGTCACAAGCCCCGAGAGAACTCACTGACTTGTGTTGTCAGACTTACAAGCCAATATGTGTAATATGAGATGATAAATGCACTAGTAGAAGTCTGCATAAACAGGAAAGGAGGAAGCAGCTTGTTCATTCTGGTGGAGGCATTTTGGGAAGGGCGACAGAGAGAAAGTGACATTTAGGCCCAAACCTAAAGGACTGGCAGAATTTCGCATGGTGTACCTTGGGAAGGTGGTGTAAAACCACGGGGAACTGGAGCAAAGGCAAGGAGGCGTGACTGTACTTGCTGCATCTGGCTTGCCCACAGTGACTGGCTGACACATCAACAAACCCAGCTGCCCTGGAGCCCAGGCCAAGTGGCACTAGGGTGGGGAAGGACCACTGTGGCCTCCTGGTTGGGCTGAGGTTGGGGAGTGTGTGCCAATCCAAGCCTCCTGGGGAAAGGTTGTGTCCATTCACACAGATGATGAAGGACTTGGACCCCATCCCAGTTCTGTGTTCATTTTTTATCTTTTATAGGATTGGGCATCTGGAGAGTCAAAAATAGACCTTTGCCCACTGGGACAAGAAGCCTGGAGAATAAGGGACCCAGGGGAAGGCTTGGGAGAAGAGCTAGGAAGGGGCAGGACCCTCAGTCATTCAGAACAGAGCCAGATGTGGAATAGCCTGACCAAGGGAAGGGGTCAGCTGGGGTGGGGTCCCACGCTACCTGTCCTGGATAGATCTGAGGGCCATGCATGGCCTGCCTGGGCCAGGGCCTTGCCTTACTGTCTTCTTTCTCCACAGCTCTTGAGGTCCATTGTCTGAAAGGCACTCTGAAGCAGAGCTGCGAGTGTCTCCAGGTCTCCACAGCCCCCAATCCACTGCCACCATGGTAGGAAAAGGTGCCAAAGGGATGTTGGTGAGTACAGTGGCCAGACTGCCGGGAGGAAGGGATGTTGCACACACTGCGCTCTGGGACCTTTGGCCAACTGCTTGCCATGACAGGAGGGTCTGGGAGGCTCTGTGGGGCCAGGGCTGGCATAGTTAAGGCTCCCAAGTGCCAAGGTTGTCCCAGGCCTGGGCAGGCAGCCCCTCATCCAACAGGTTAGACAGCACCAGGCTCCAAGCCCACAGCTGAGCAGGTCCTACCATAGACGCTGTGAAAGCTTGCTAAGGGGCAGGGGGCACAGTCCCCATCCTGAGCACAAGAGGTGCTCTAGAGAGGACACAGCTTGTTCTGCTGGGAGGACCATAGGACACTGGGACTGTGCCGTGGCTGCACCTTGGCATTCCCCACCCACCCAATGCTGTGCCACAGGGCATGTTCAGTGTGTGCTGACCAAGGGGTCTCCAGGTTTTGTCCAGTTTTTCTCTATTTCTCTGCCTCTTTCTCCAAAAAGTAACAAAGATCATTTCATTTGACTCTTCTCCTGAGGCCTCTCAGATAATCTCCTTTCTCTTCTTCCCTAAGCAATGGCCCTTCCTTTGTCCTTTACCTTGGAGCCCAGGAGAGGTGGTAGTGAGGCCCTTTGAGAAATAAGGGCAGGGGTGAGGTTCTTGAAGAAGCGAGAATCATTGATGGATGGAATAGACTGGCACTCAGGAGCCAGGAGAAAGATACCAAATCCTATCCTGAGGACTGTGGTTGTATTTTTTCTCTTGGGATCTTGCCTCAGGGACAAACCAGACTGGGCAGCTGTCAAGGGAAGAAGCCAGTGACAGGACGGCCTCTCCCCATCAATGCCTTCTGTTACTGCGCTCATTCAGTTAAAGACTAGCCTGGGGTCTCTGCTGAGCCCTCTCAAGCTAACCAAGTCTCTCGCCAAAGATTTCTGGGATTCAAAGTACCTGCTCTAGAGAAAATGTGGGAGAGGGCACTGGATGGGCCTCCTCTGAGCTCAGGATCCCTCTCCAGCTCTGTTCTGAACCTCCACCCCTCGCCCAGCCCTTCGGGCTCAGGAGCTGCGCCTCCTGTTGGAACAAGTCTGAATGAGGCAGGCTTCTAAAAGTGTTCCTGAGCCAACCTGAATTTGGATACTCAGAATGGGCCCAGGTGGAAATCTTATGACCTGAACTCTTGGGAGAGATGGCTCCTGTTGTAGAACCCAAACAGGGCCCCACCTTTCCCCTGAGAAGTCTTGGAATTGCTCTGGGCCTGAGTAGGAAGTTGGATTTGGCTCAGATTCTGAGCCCCATGAAACCCTTCCAGCATTCTGTGGCTAGTCCCCTTCTCTAGAGCGACCCTGGAAAGGCTGGACAGGCAGGAGAGATGGGGGAGAGCATGAGTCATGAGGTCCCACAATCCCTGCCCCAGCTCGGCTTCCCGGCCCCTGTGCTCTGCTGGCCAACCCGGCCAGCCTGTCTGTGGGAGGGAATACTGCCTTGGGACTCCCGTTCCCAGCACCAGGATGTGCCTAAAGATAGCCGGGGCTTGCTTTCCTCCATGCTCTCTGCCCTTTGGCTTCTGCCCACTGCTGTGTTTGAGGCTCATAGCATCTGTCCCATGGGTACCCCCAGTAGTTGCTCCGAGATTCTATTCCTGCCTCTTGTTCAGTTCTGCTGATGACCTTGGGCCACTCTATTCTTGGGTCCCAGTTTGGAACTGAAACTGCCTCCATTCAGCGCTTGTCTCTAGGATACAGCCTCGAAGGTGCACCAGGCAGCTGGCCCCTGCCAAGCCCCATCTCTTCTAACTAACAGAGCTAAGTCAGCACTTATTAGGTGTTTGTGTCGTCCTAAGGCCAAGTGGCTGAGGAAGTTCCTTTCTGACATTGCTTCTTCTTTGGATGCCCAGGTAGGTCAACAGAGAGAATAATGAGGTGGGGTAGGGGTGTAAGCACTTGGACCTTCCCTGTTTGTGTCCTGGAATGTAGGGAGTAAATTGAGTCTACAGCTGTACCACCCTGGCATCTGATGCTATCTGATCTCGGAAGCTAAGTAGAGTTGAGCCTGGTTAGTCCTTGGATGGGAGACTACCTGGGAACACTGGGTGCTGTAGACTTATGAGAAGGACCCGGCAGCCCACTGCTGAAATAATCAGCCATCAAAACCCCTATAAATAGCAGAGAAACACTGACATAGTGCCAGGCATGACACAGTGTTGGGGAGTGTTTCGTCTGTCATACATAGGGTCGCTATGAGTTGGACCCGATTCCATGACACCTAACAACAACAACATGTAGGGACTGGGCAACTAGCCCCTACCTTGGGGTGCTCACTTCCATCACCCTTTACCCCAGGTTTGAGTGTGAGGATGTGGGCCACTCAGGTCTCCTCAATGTCAACAGATGCCCTTTGTCATTCTTGGAGCTTCTGCTGGGCTCTGGAACAGGTGCCCCATGGAGAAGCAAGCCCCTTTCCAGCACGTGCCCAGGCCCACATGCCTGCTGCACATGTCCCTCCCCCCACTGCCAGCCCAGATGGTCTCTGCCAGGCCAGCTCAGCTGCTTCCCTCACGCCTCAGTGGCTCCTAGGACAGGGCCATGCAAGAACCCAGCTGGCCAGGGTGCCTCCAAGCCAGGGAGCAGCTGGGATGCTTGGGGGCACTGGGGGCGGGTGGTCCTTCCATGGAGACCTAGGGCCTCTGTACACATGTGAGGCAGGGATGCCTGGGTCTCAAAGGACAAGAGCTGGAGGAGGGGAGCCCAGGACAGGAAGCATGAGAGCCCCCACTGGCTCAGTTATATCCCCACCATCTCACAACCAAGTTCCCAGGCTGGCCATCATAGTCCCCTCCCCTGAGCTCAGCTTCATTGGCCTCTTTCTATGTCTTTGAACACATTGGTTGCGAGAAACCTCAGGATGAATAAAAGCAGCCTCACTCTGACACTAGGGCTCTGCATGCCAGAGTTTCTAAATCCCAGAAGGCTCTGCAAGCACCACAGGCCACCTGGCCCTGCCCCACCCTGACCTGTTCTCTTATGCTTTGACATGAGAGTTTGGAGACCTCTTGCCTGCAGCATCCATCACAGGGCCTGGCACACAGTGGGTGCTCACCCAGCCCAGTCTTGGCATGTAGCAGGTGCTCAACTAGAAAGGCTTGGCTCATACTGAGAAGTCACCAAACACAGGGCTTAGCACACATTGGGCACTCCCTTGGTAGAGAGCCTGTCAGGGCTGGGCACTCAGCACAAGTCTCAGCATGTGGCAAATGCTCACTAGTACAGACTTGGCACACATTGGGTGCTCTCTTAGTATAGAGCTGTCACCCAGTAGGCCCTTGTCTAACATGGTGCCAGGTGCACAGTGGTTGCTAACCCAGCTCAGGGATGAGCATACATTAGGTCCTTTCCTGGCACAGGATGTGGCATACACAGGGTATTCACCTAGTATAAGACCTAGCACACCAAATTCACCTTTCCCCTGAGAAGTCTTGGAATTGCTCTGGGCCTGAGTAGGAAGTTGGATTTGGCTCAGATTCTGAGCCCCATGAAACCCTTCTAGCATTCCGTGGCTAGTCCCTTTCTCTAGAGTGACCCTGGAAAGGCTGGACAGGCAGGAGAGATGGGGGAGAGCATGAGTCATGAGGTCCCACAATCTTCACTTGGCATGGACCTACACACAAGGAGGGCTCTCTTAGCTTTGGACTTGGCATGTAATGGGCACTTTTCCAACATGGAAACCAGCACACAGTGGGTGCTTTCCTAATACCGATTTGGCACATAATGTGTATTCTTCCAGCATTGGATTGGGCACACGGTGGACACTGGTAATGTAGGTCCTGGCACACAGTTGGCACTCTCTTAGCACACTGCTAGCACACAATACATTTTCTTCCAGCTTTGGACTTGGCGTACCATGGGCTGATACAGGCATACAGTGCATGCTTTCCTAGATAGCATTTTTTGGTTTTGGTTTTTTGTTTTGGTTTTTTGAGACAGGGTCTCGCTAAGTTGCGCAGGTTACCTCTGACCTTGAACTTGTGATCTTCCTGCCTCAGCCTCCCTAGTGCTGGGATCATAGGTGTGTGCAATCAGCCCAGCTATTAAGCCTCCACTTTTGAGGGTTTTTTTTTTTTTTCCTTGAGACAGGGTCTTGCAATGTAGCCCTGGTCTCAAACTTATAATCTTTCCTATCACAGGTTTTGACAAACAGTAGGTGCTCT
Organism: Pedetes capensis; assembly: GCA_007922755.1. Lineage (NCBI taxonomy): Eukaryota > Metazoa > Chordata > Mammalia > Rodentia > Pedetidae > Pedetes > Pedetes capensis. The sequence continues at coordinate 44,517 of VMDO01003131.1, forward strand.
CTTAGCTCAGGGACTCCTAGCTCAAGCATGAAGTGCTCTCCTAGCCAGGACAGCCTAAGCAATGACCTTCCGCTGGTCCTAGATGTGCAGATAAGGCTTCCCCAGTGAAACAGAGCATCAAGATCTAGAGGAAGAGGTCCTACCTTCCTTGGGCTTCCCCTCTGGCCCTAAGATACTGCCCTCTCTCCCCTCCCACTTTCCCTCTAGCCCACCTACTCAGCCCTATGACCTTCTGTCCCCTTACATAGTTTCTCCTAGCCCTCCCTACATCCCCAGCATGCCTCAATCTTAGCTCAGCAGGACCTTCCCTCCAGAGTCACAGGGGACAACAAAGCCCCTAGACTCCTTGCCCCTTTGGAAGCATGCCCACTCTTATTAAGAAAAGTCAGAGGCTGGGGCTAGGGGAGTCAGCCTCCCTAAGTGGGGCTGGAGCAGCTGGATCCCGCTAATGAGGCCTCATTACGGCCAGGGCCCAGCTGGGCTGCTGCCGCCTCCTGTCCCCATGGCCAGAGCCAGGGAAAGCTATCCAGCCAGGGCTGCCTGTTCTGGGCACCCAGCCCAGGCCAGGGCAGCCAGATCCCAGAGCCCACCCTGGGTGAAAGTGAGCATTTGGGCATCATGGGTGACTGGGCCTTCCTGGAGCCAGTGGCCCAGCCAGGGCCTTGGCCCTCAGTCTACGCCCACAGGAAGTCAGCAGAGTATGTCTGGGGACCCAACTACATGAGGCTGGTCCAGGGAGCAGCTGAGTTAGTGGGGTCTGAGGCCAAGCTTGGGAGCTGGAGCTAAGGTCTGTCCCCCAAATGGAGAGAATACTGTGCCTACCTTGTGGGGCTGTTGGGAGAACTAAGGTAGTATATATGAAATGTCTAGGACAGAGCCTGGCTCATAGTAAGTATCCAACAGGTATTGTCTATTACTGTGATTACTGCTGCTCATTCGATTCAATGATTGGTAGATATTATTCCCATTTGGGAGATGTAGAAACTGAACCCAGACATTTTTTTGCTTTCTTTCTTTTGCAGCACTTTTGGGTTGAACCCAGGGCCTCACAACTTACTTTGCCAATGCTCTACCACTGAGCTGCACCCCCAATCTATTTTTTATTTTTCATCTTGAGACTGGGTCTCACCAAGTTATGCAGGCTGCTTCTGGCCTCAAACCTGTGATCCTCCTGCCTCAGGCTCCCAAGTCACTGGGATTACAGGTGTATGCCACTGTGCTTGGCTGAGACCAGACATATCAAGCAATTTGCCTAAGGTCTCATATGGTGAGAGACTGACAGACCTGGGGCTTGAACCCAGGCCTGTCCGACTCTAAGGCTTGTGCCATCTTTTAAAATGTCATCTCACCCTAGACAATATTCCCCATTTTCCCCATGTGGTCACACTTAGCACACTCACAGGAAAACTGTTCTTATAATAGGTTTCAGGCTTGCCTCCATTTGACAGATATTTGCTAAGATCCTACTGTAACCCAGGTCTGTGCCACTTTATCAATTTCCAGAGGGACTTACCTGTATCCACAGCACCCTAGCATCTGATCCTACCTGATCTTGGAAGCTAAGCAGGGTTCACCTGGTTAGTCCTTGGATGGGAGACCACCAGGGAAAACCAGGTACTGCAGGCTAAGGAGAAGGACCTGGCAAACCACTCCTGAAACAATCCACCACTGAAAACCCTGTGAATAGCAGAGAAGCACCGACATAGTGCTGGGCATGACACAGTGTCAGAGAGTGTTTCCTTCTGTTGTACCTAGGATCGCTATGAGTCAGACCCGACTCAACCTCACCTGACAACAACAGCAAGAGGGACTTATACTTTCCCAGTACCAGAACACTGATGCCCACCTTCTTAGCCTCTGATTAGTGGTGTCTGGGCACCAACTAAGGACTAATCAGTGAGTGTGGCCTCAGAAAAGAGGGACTGGATGGGTCCAATTGACATCCCACCATAGTCATGGGGACACTGCCAGGATTACCCAGTCCATGCAGCATATCTCCCAGACCCACTTCTCAGGTTCTGGGCAATGCTGTATGAATCCCCACGGGTCCTTATTCTATATCTGCCTCCCTTCATCCCGACTCTGCAGTGACCACTCTCTTGCTTAATGCCATCTTTCTTTCTTTGAACGGGTAATGACACTGTCGCTAGGCCAGAGCTTTCTTGCATGGTCAGTCACATTCTCCTATGAAAATGCCCATCATCTTGGCTGGTTAGGGGGATCCCCATCTCCTCTGAGACAAGTAGAGAGGCAGTACCCAATGTTTCCCACTCCACACCGAGTAATCTGAGATGCCTCATATCACCTCTGGGCTGCATCTTCCAGCTTCCTGCCCGGCACCATCACCGTCACCAGTGTCCCATGAGGCAAAGCCTATCACTCATTGACACCCAACTATCCTACCAGGAACCCACTCAGTGCCCAGCCTGTGGGTTCATTTGGTAACTGAGCCCCAAGGCCAGCTCCAGGAGGGGATGAGCCAGCCTCTGACACTCTCCCACTCGTGTTCTGCCCCACTCTGTGCTTGCAAGTGTGTATGTGCATGTTGTTCTAGGAACTTGCTGGGAACAAGGGAAAAACACAACAAACCCCATGCCTCAGTCTCTGGCTGTAGAGCACGAGTGCCGGGCTGCATGGGGACTGGCCACAGAGGGAGGGCCGGGGAGGGGGGAGGCAGAGCTTCGAGAGGAGATGAGGTGAAAGTAATTGACGCTGCCCAGCCCGGCAGTGGGAGAGGCAGGGGATGCGTCAGTGTCGCTCTGGAGCTGGCAGAGGTGTGAATGAGCAGTGGAGACACGCGCGCTTCGAGCACTCACCCCGGGATGGCCACAGCTCAAGGACCTGTGGCCCCCTCTTCCCCAGAACAGGTCAGTCACCTTCCAGAAGGTCGAGCCCCCTCCCTGGTGCCAGGCAAGCTTGGAGGCTGGGCTAGCGGTGGAGCAAGGGGCTGAGTGGTCTGTGCCAGGAGGGGTAGACACAGCCAGCAAGCGAGACAGACACCAGCCGAAGTGACCCAGAAAGTTGCAACTGTGCAAAGGAGTGCAGGAAGAGTTAGCTGTGTGGTGGGGGCGAGGGGGAGGCAAGTGGGGGTGTGAGGGCTCCCCCAGCCCAAGGACCTGCTGAGAATCTGCTCTGAGTATCAAAGCTGCATTGTCCCAGCTCCCGGGGAGACCGGCCGGAGGTGCCCAGGAATTGTACTAATCAATACAGCCTCATTGTCTCTGCTACGGCAATTACTCCTATGGGGAGAGCGGGTGAGGGGGCAGGGGACTGTGGTACATGGACTCTGTGGTGAGGGCTGGGGGAAGGGGATGGGGCAAGATCTCAGCCGGAAGGAGAGAGACCCTATGGAACATTTGCCAGTGTCCAGGTCAAGTGCCCACAGGGAGTGAGAGACCTGGGTCCTCATCCATGGAAGTTGGGTATGGGCAGAGATGTCGGGCACAATGCGGCTGATGGCAGTGAGGGTAAGGGAACCAGGAAAGATGTCCTTTTCTCTTGTAAGACATCCTGACTTGACCTTCTAAAGGCAAGAGACGGAATATCCTCTGAGGCCATGGCGGTTGGATTTGGGAGAAGAGTTATGCAGGATGCCCTGAAACCTTAGGACTACTAGGGTCAAGAGCCAGAGTCACTTCCCAGAGTCCCAGCCTGTTGCCAACTGATGAGGCAGAGGCTGCCCACAGCTGCCTCAGTGCAGGGCAGAGCTGTTCCCTCCAGTCTCCCAGGCTGCCAGTCTTCTCTAGGCAGGAGGCAAGGGCAAGGGCAGGCCCACCCCGCATCTTCTGTCACTGTCCCCAGGGCCTGCAGTGGAGCCCAGCATGCCTGGGGTGCCAGTCTTCTATCCACTGACCACAGAATTGGCAGGGCACTCCCTGCCAGTCAGGGCATTGTGACGAAACAGCACAAGGCACATTATTGCCTCTTTTATCTGCCATAGGAAGGCCTGGACTTGGCAGGCACCTAGGAAGGGTCCTGGGAGAACCCCAGAGTTGCTCTGAGCTTGCCTTGAGGCAGGAGGCGTCTAGGGCTCTGGGAACTATGCAGGCCTGGGGTAGATTTCTCCAAGGTTCTATTCCTCCACCCCCTGCCCCTGACTCCGTTCCACATCCAGGTGACCGAGGCCAGAGATTAAGCCTGTGGCTGAGTCTCTCTGGTCCCAGTCAGTGTCATGCAGGTGAAAAGAGAGGCCTCTATCATTGCATGACAGGTGCTACCTGAAGGTCATTCTGGCCCCTGGCCTGATGGGAGAGAACTTGGGAGAACACGAGCCAAGTGCTGCCCAGGGGGAAGCTATGGGGTCTTCTGAGGCAGCAAATTACTGTAATGGCTATTCCGCCCAATTTCCCCACTGGGGCTTGGAGAAAGTTGCTGATTTGGCTTCGAGTCAGTCTAGGATGTGAGGTCTTGCCCGTTCTCCTCCATAAAGTTTGTCTTGGATGCAGCTTCATCCCATGAGCAAGCTCTGGGGCCAGAGAGTCCTAAACAAGAAGCCTGCTGGATCCCAGCGGGGCCCACCTCGCCAGGGCAGCTCTAGGATTCCTCCATGTCCACTGAGAGCGGGAGGAAGGAGCTCACGATTCAGAAAAATATCCACTGGACACTGATGGTGGAGGGCGGAGTCCCCAGCCAGAGCAGAGGCACAGTCCAGGGGCCAAGGCTGAGCCTCTGTGTCTACATGTGAAAGAAAGAGTCCTGCCTCTTGTTGGTCGCGGTTGCCTCTGGGACAGACCTGGCCGCTGTTTCCTCTTTCTTTATGCTTTTCTGGACTTCCCAAAATCTTTTTTTGTGATAAGCTGGTTATACTTTTGCAATCAGAGAAAAGCACAAAACATTTTTCATAAGTAATCTAGAAAGCTAGTGGGAACTAATGGGAAATACGGGGGGAAAGTCAGAAATAGCCCAGTAACAGGTGAGGTGGAGCTGCAGACCATCGGAAGACCTAGGAGACTGCCTGGACTATGAGTCTGTCAGCCAGGTACCCAGACTTCCTGGTTTCTCAGTTCAGGATGCTGAGGAATCCATAGCAGAAGTGACTTGCTCCAGGCTACTACAGATGCAGGTTCTAAGAAACCTAGGTTCTAACCCTGTCCCTTCTTCCACCTCAGCCAACCCCAGGGCAGAATGGGATATCTAGATTCTGCCCGCAGAGCTGAATAGCCTTAATGCAGAAGCTGGTCTAGGGCAGCAAATAAGCCAGGCAGAGGGCTATGTAAAGGACTTACATAAGTGACTCTGTTCAGTGTGGCTCAGTCAGCTGGGCAGGGACAATAAGGAGTGGGAACTCTTAACCCAAGAAAGACCACAACCCTGGTGCCAGAAGGGACACTGTGGCCTCCATGGCAGGCTCCAAGGGTAAAGGAACATCGCTGGGTGTGTGCATGTATACCTTGTGTGTGTGTGTGAGTGTGGGGGTGTAGTGGTCAGCTCTCCTTACTCAGCTGTGCAAGGAAAGCTCCCAAGCCTGCATTCTGCTCAGCCTGGGAGAGCTTGGGTACAGGTCAGGCAGTCCCTTTCCTGGGGATCACCCACCCAGCCCATGGCAGTGGTGGGCGGTGGGTGCTTTGTCATGGCTGTGGCCTCTCAGAGCTGCCTGGAGGAGAGGGAGTGGCAGGGCACAGGCAGGAAGTCAGAGGAGCCAATGGAGGAAGGGACCAACCCAGAGAGGAATCTGCCACTCTGATTTCGTTCCCCACCAAGGTGTGAGCAGGTATGTGAGGGAGGGCAGCAAGGGGCAGATGGGGAGACGTGTGGTGAGTAGCACAAGCCTGGAGCTCAGCCCGTCTGTGGGACGAGCTGGCTCAGGCAGACAGGCAGCCAGTCTGGGTCAAACTGTGAGCACAAAGGGGTTCTTTTGTGGGCATTTCAGAGCCAATGCCCACTGCAGGGAGAGTTAATATTAGTGACACAGTCGTCCACCCAGCAGATCAAGAAAAACAAGAGTCTTAAAATAGGAAAGATGATGTAAGCAGGGCAAAAAGCTATGCAGCATTGAAAAAGGCTTAGCTGTCTGGGAAGGCTGGGATGTGGTGGGGTCCCCAGAGGAAAGCTGGACAAGGAAGGGAGGCAAGAGTACCCAGAAAGCCCCTACAGAAAGGGAGCGTTTGGGGGCTCTTCCCTCTAGTGTGCTTGCAGAAAGGTGGGCTTACACAGTCCTCCACTGAGAGCTTAGACCCCTAACCAAGCCACTTGAATGTGGATTGTACTAGAATTGAAGTCAGGGGTTGAGGATGGGTGAGGTGCCCCAAGTGAGGGCACCACCATGCCAAGATTCAGAGTGAAGCAGAAGAAGATGGGTTCCGCTTCTATAGGGAGCTTCTGCACCCAGTGGACCTCTGTCATCAGGAACTTCCTGCCACAGCCTAGTGGCCAACCCCGTTCCAACCCCTGTCCTGGGGATGCTGGCCTCCTGCACTGTGCACATGGCTGAGCCAGTTAGCACGGCTCAGCAGTGTGCGGCTCATTAGCTGAGCAGCAGCTGACTCGTGAGGGATTGGGCAGGCGGCTGCCTATGGCACGTGGCTGGGGGCATTGTCGCCCTCCATATGCCCCTCCATGCCAGGGAATGAGCAAACCATGAAGTCTAGTCCGACTGTACTTGGTTGGGGGGGCCAGGAATTTGTCCCTCAGGCTGTTGGGCCAGGAGAGAGGCGCTGAATTTTAAGACTTGGGAGCTTGGTCTCTTCTAGAGTCCTTGCCCTGCCCATGGGGCCATCCTGGACCCTTAGTTGTCCCCACAGAGCAGCAGCTGTAACTGCTGCTCTGTGACCCCACCCACGGCCTCTGCAGCAGCTACAATCCTGCATTGTGCCCCTAAGTAAACAAGCCTGGGATGAAATAAAAGTGTTATTGTAGGGCCAACATATAGGAACCCTATTTGGCTGGTATTTGTTTGGGGACAGATATACCACCCCAAGCAGGCCTTACACCTATGAGAAATGGCCCCTGACCCTTTGGTATTGCTACACCTGCCCTAAAGAAGGCCCTAGAAGTGGTGACATGCTCAGGTAGGATTCCATAGGGTCATACATACCACAGAGGGCACGCTAAGGCAGGGACCATCCTCTCCCAGAGCCAGGGGTGCCTCCAAGTCCCTTCACCAGGCAGGCCCTTCTTGACCTCAGCCTGATCTCCCTTTTTGTCCTCCTTCTGTACTTTTATGACTTTGAGAATGTCCCCTTTGTGGTCACATTGAAGTTGCATGTAAATTTATGTGTGTGTCTACTTCATTGATGGCTTCTAGCTCTGAGTGGGTAGAGGCGCTCTCCTTTGGTCCCAGCTGAATTGCTAATGCCTGACACATCGTTATTGTTGTTGATAGGTGCCATCGAGTCATGTCCCACCCATAGTGACACTCATAGGGTTTTCAGTGGCTGATTGGGGATTGCCTCAGCAGTGGATAGCCACGTCCTTCTCCCATTTTTGCGGTACTGGGAATCAAACTGTGGACCTCAGAGACTCCAGAGCATCACTCTACCAACTGAGCTAAATCCCAGCCCTGGCACATAGTAGGGGTCTATAATTTTCTGCCATTACATGAATGAATGAATGAATGAATGAGTGCATGTAGGCACCTTCAGCTGCTAATTTGTTCTGGGTGCTCCTTGAAGCTCTCCCCACACCCCAACCTCCACAGCAGGTTCGAGGGCAGCACGGCCACCAGGGCAATGTTGGATTAGGTACACCGGATCGTCCCTCATACATGTCTGTGCTGTGCTGCCCATCCTCCAGGCACTGGTGCACCTGTGTCTGCATTCCCACATGAACTTTTCCAGAAGGTGCTCGGGGCCCAGTGAAGCCACCCGTTTGTCTGTTAGGGTTTGATAGCACTTTAGAGCACCAGGCTACCTTGGTTGTTATTGGCCAGAGCGACTGCTGTCCTTGACGGTCTCTTTCAAGCTGAGGGTCAGCATCACTTGGCTGTCTCTCACAGGCCATGATGCTCCATCCCCGATGTGGGTGTCCTTCAGGGACTCCTGTCCCTTCCTCTCAGGGGCACAGCTCATCTCTGGGAGGTTGTTTCTGGCACTCACACGCCCTCTGTGTGTGTGTGTTTCTCTCTGCTGGTCACCCTCGGTCCTTATGTCTCCTTAGTGAGACTCTCAGGCCCCTCAGACCCTGGCCCGGGTGGCTTGATTCCTGCTCTCTGTGACGTGGGGTTGGAAGGGGTGTAAGTCCGGGGAAGAGGCACATTCATACTTACTAAGGCATCTGCAGAGCCACTTCCTACTCTGGGGTTGGGATTCCACATGGGGCTGTCCTCAGTGGGGCCCTAGGCCACCAGCTCAGCCCAGTAGCTCCTGTAGGCAGGCTTAGCCTCGCATTCTTACCTGGGGTACTCCCTCATCATACCTCCTGACCTTGGGGCTCCATTCTCCATAGGTGACCCTCTCTCTGATGAGTGAGGCCCTTCTCCCTGCCACCCTTATCTGGAACCACTCCCTCTGTTTCCCCTAGCAGAGTCTGTCCCCAAAGTCTGGCATGGTGCCTACAACTCCGGTCTCCTCCCCAACTCACAGCCCAGCACCCCCTGCCGTGGCCCAGGTCAGCTTCCCCAGGGCCCTTCGCCAGCCAAGGGCAATATAGAAGCACCCCTAGACCCTCCTGCCCTGACCCCCACAATGCCCTCCCCATGTCTGGCCCCACTCAGCTGCTCCTCTTTTCCCCCAGCCTTGCCCATCCTGTGCCCCCAGGAAGAAGCCTTCAGCTGGGGGAGGGGTCTAGCCGCCGCCTGCCCATGGGCAGCGTGCTTAGCCTGGTGATGTGGTAGGTGGCGGGTGGGGGGACTGTCTGGACACAGGCCCCTTTGTGCCCAGCCTGACTTGGCTGCTTGGTATGAGGCTCAGCTGCTCCCAGATCCTTGCCCCGAGTCGAGAGGAGAAGTTGCAAAAGGGTTAGGGGGATCTCAGCTCTAGCTCTCTCCCGGGTGTCCCACCTCCAGCTGTTGGCAGCAGCTCCTGAGGTGGGCTGGTACACCTGGCATTGGGTGCTGGGGGCTGGTGAGGGGGCCCTGCTGGGTGCCACTGGCATCCACTCCTCCCTTTCCTTCTCTGCCAGGCCAGCCTGCAGCTCCTGCCAGCAGAAGGGAAGCCCCAGGAGAGGGGGTATGGAGGGTCTGAGGTGTCCCCACTGGGGGCGGCTCAGAGGGTCAGGCATGGAGCACAAATGTCTTGCTGATGGTAGCTTCTCTCCTGTCCCCACAGAATGGTGCTGTGCCCAGCGAGGCCACCAAGAAGGACCAGAACCTCACACGGGGCAACTGGGGCCACCAGATCGAGTTTGTACTGACGAGCGTGGGCTATGCCGTGGGCCTGGGCAATGTCTGGCGCTTCCCATACCTCTGCTATCGCAACGGGGGAGGTACCCAGTGGGCACAGGGCAGGGACCACCCACTTGGGTAGAGCCCACCCACCAGGGCCTGAGCCACTCTCTCCCTGGCACAGACAGACCCCACTCCAGATGGAGGCTGGCCTTGGGCTCTGGTCTTCCTTGCCCCCACCCCTGGATTAGGCATTCTTTGCCTAAGGTGCAGACCACCCTCAGACCCTGGCAGTCTGTTGTCTGGGCCTGGGCCTGACAGCCAGCTCCCTTGAGATTAGGAAAGGTGAGAAAAGCACCCCAGTTTCCCAAGGTTCCCTATGTTATTGAAACCCCATGTTTCAGTAACCCCCAAGATGGTTCAGATATTTGAGGATCGCAAGGACTTACATTTGTGAAATCAAGCAGTTAAACCATTGAGTCCCACCCAAACATGGCCATTCTGAGGCTGCATTCTGTTCAGAGCAGACTTCCTGGGAGCCTCTGTCAAATTCAAGGACAAGCTGGGGGGAGTGTGCCTCCGACCTGGGCCCCTGCTCGATGCCTGGCATGCTCCTACTCCAGTCCTACCCAGTCAAAGAGGTTTTGTTGTTGAGTTCTGAGCAGGAAGCCCAGGTTAGGTTCTGAGCAGGAACCCAACCTCGCCCAAGCTCATCCTGAGCCAGACGTCTGTCTGTCTGCCAGGTGCCTTCATGTTCCCCTACTTCATCATGCTGATATTCTGTGGGATCCCTCTCTTCTTCATGGAGCTCTCCTTCGGCCAGTTTGCAAGCCAGGGCTGCCTAGGGGTCTGGAGGATCAGCCCCATGTTCAAAGGTGAGGCATAGGTGGGGCTCTCTGTAGCGCGCGCGTGCGCACACACACACACACACACACACATACACACCCTTAATGCCTCTAGAGGCTGTGCTGACTCACCCATCTGTACAAACACTGCCATCCCCTGTGGAGCCTTGGTGCTGACCCCAAACCTCACATCAGTGGCCAAGGCCATGGACACATGCTGAGATCCATGTTTATTTGGCCTCCACCCTTGCCTCCTGCCAGGTGTATACAACAAAACTCTTTTGCCCCCCCAACTTACCCCTATCAAGACCTTGACCTTTCCTTCCTGTGGCGCTCCATCAAAGCCTGCCCCTTGGGCCCTTGGGAGTTGTTAACCTCACCTCCTTCCGCTAGAGGCTCCTCCCCCACCGGTGCTGACCAGTGCCCCTCCCCCCGCAGGCGTGGGCTATGGCATGATGGTGGTGTCCACGTACATCGGCATCTACTACAATGTGGTCATCTGCATCGCTTTCTACTACTTCTTCTCCTCCATGACACCTGTGCTGCCCTGGGCCTACTGCAATAACCCCTGGAACACGCCTGACTGTGCTGGTGTCCTGGATGCCTCCAACCTCACCAATGGCTCCCAGCCCGCTGTCCTGCCCAGAAACCTCTCAAACCTGCTCAACCACACCCTGCAGAGGACCAGCCCAAGTGAGGAGTACTGGAGGTGAGGCCCCAATTGGACCCTGTTTGGAGGGGTCCCTGGTAGCAACCCTGAGCCCTCTCTGGCCCCATCAGGCCATGTGCTGACTAGGTGGGTGCCTGCTGCACGTTCAGACCTCAGCTGGGCAGATTTGGGTAGAGTGAAGGCTGACATATGGAGCCCCACAGGAGATGGGAGGGTAAGCAGGGAAATCCTGACCGAGCATCAGTGAGGGAAGATTCCAGAAATCTGACAAGCCTTCAGAGGAGAATCAGGGCAAAGGGGGATGGCATGCTGGCAAGAACAGCATGAGCTAAGGCCCTGGGTCCCAGACGAGCAGAGGCAGGTCCTAAGGCTGATGACACTAAGACGGACAGGGGGAGTTCATGGGCCTTGAGGTGGCCTCGAAGGGGGCACCACATTCATAGAGAACTTGCAAGAATTAGGCTTCGACTTAATGCTGGAAAACAAAAGGAACACTGGCAGTTCACGATGCCAGGGGTACCACAATCGAGATAGCCTGGCCCACTCCATTCAGAGGTGACAAAGACACTGGAATCTTAGAGCCAGCTGAAGGGAAGTGTTACTGGAGGTGTTCTGGAACACCTTGTCCCAACTGGTGGTTGGAGGGCACAGCAGGACACTGAGGAGAGAATTCCCCATGTCCTACAGGGGAGCCTGGAAGCAGAAGGCTTTGGGTGTGGGTGCGTAGGCCTATACTCATTCCACAGTTACTCACAGCGTCTGCTGTGCAGGCCTGTGTGCCCATAGCGGATTTGAATGGCCCAGAGCCCCTGCTCTGAGGAGTTCACAGTGCAGTGGGGAGACAGCTAATCATTTTAGGGGCAAGTGGCTCTGCACACGTATGTGCAGGGGCATGGTGGAGACATGAATGGGGGGGGAAGTCCTATGAGATGGGGGCAAGAGTAAGTACTCATGGCTGTCCAGAAAAGGGAGAAAGGGAGGTAGAAGAATCAGGAAGGACATTGTCAGGTGAGCAGAGGCCAGGAGGCAAACTGGAGCTGGGTTGGGAGCAGGTGGACATTAAGTAATGAGACAGAAGAGGCCCGCTGGCATCACGTGGCCAAGGACTTCCACACCAGGCTGAGGGTTTGAGGCTTTCTCTGTTGCTTGAAAGAGAGCCATAGGTGAGATGTGTGAGGCCCCAGGGTTATCAAAGTCACAGCAGGACTTCTAAGTCCAGCCCTGAGTGTGCAAACCCTGAAGGACCAACTTCCTTGTGCCAGCCTCTGGGTGGGGTATGTACACCCTCCAAGATACGGTCACTGCACCTGGGACTCACAGTGAAGAGAGCAGAGTGCCTGCCTCCCAGTGAGAGGCAGGCAGGCTCGGTCATAGTCACCAGACAGGCCATTTCAGAAGAGAGATAGAACGGGGAGTCAGAAACACACAGACATGGCCTTCCTGGAGCTCCCAGCCAAGGGAAGAACTAAATGGATAATTGCCCAGCTGGGACTTTTTACTGCCTTAGAGGCATGGTGTGGACTGGGCAGCTTGATCTAAACTGAAGATGATGAGCCTTCTTAGAAGCTCCCAGGAGCACAAAGCCTCACCTACTAGAGTCTGTGCTCCATTGAGGTCTGTCCCAGGAACTGTCTGCCAGGGACTCCCTGCCTGGTGGGACCACCTAGGGCAAAGCTGTGGAGAGTTTATCCAGTAAAGCCAGAGGGGAATAGCCCACAGAGAACTCTGCCTGGGGGCCCACTGGGTGACCAGCTGAGCTCTGCTCCCCAGCTGGGGCTGTGCCAGGCCCCCCTAACCAATATAGGCAGAGTGGCTTCTTGCTGCCACCTCCTGGAGAGCCTGGGAAATGACCCTTAAGTGAGCTGCCCGAGTTGGCTTCTCTAATGAGGGAGAAGAGCAGGCATCCCCATTTCTTGAGCACCTACTCTGTGTCGACACATTATCTCAATAGATAGTATCCCTATTTTCAGATTTGGAAACTCACATTCAAGGTGTCAGGGTCTCCATACTCCAGGTCCACCTGGCTCTTCTGTGGCCTAGTACTAGACCAATAGGGCCTTGCAGGTGTGCTTAATCCTCAATGCCCCTTTGAAAAGTGGCATGGTGTCATTTGGGCCCCATAAAAGCCATTAGGTCTCTTGTGCAGGTGTAATTTTAAAGTTACCATTTTATGAATGAGGAAAGCTGGCCAAGAGAAAGATGAAAGGGGTTGCTGGTGTAGCTCAGTGGTAGAACACTTGCCTAGCATGTACAAGGCCCTGGGTTTCATTCTGTTGTTGTTGTGAGGTACCATCTGACTCATAGCAACCCTAGGTACAGATGAAGCACTACTCAACACTGTCCATGCCCAGCACTATGTCAGTGATTCTTTGCTATTAATAGGGTTTTCAATGGCTGATTGTTTTTTGGGAGTGGGTTGCTGGGTCCTTCTCCCAATGGGTTTAATTCTAGCACCTTTAAAAAAAGAGATGCCTCTAAAGTGAGAGAAGCCCAAAGGGCAAATTTCTGAGCGTCATCTGCTTCTTATCCTTCCAACACTTGGCCGTCCCCTTCCTCATCGCCCCCGCCCAGTCTTGTTTTATAGTCCTCTGGGCTGGTCTCACGCCTACCACCAGGCCCTAAACTCATAACCAGGCTTTCCCAGCTCCACATCCTCTGTGGCACCCATCACCTGTCACGCAGTGGACTCTGATCCCAGCCCCACCTCCCAGTGTCTCACGACCACTCCAGAGTCACACTGATGTTTCTCGAATCCGGGCTCTGCCACTTACCTGCTGTGTGGCCTCCAAGTCTTAGCCGAAGTCTTAAATTGGAGTGGTTATGATACCTCCCTCTTAGTTATAAAGGTGAAAAGAGGTAACAGCATAAAGCACCGACAGCACTGATATATAGTCAGTGAGGACAGTTGGAGCCACTGGTGAACATGCAAAGAACTGGACTAGGGGGTCTCTTCCTCAAGGTGTTTACTATCTAGTTGAGGAAATAAGATGTATATACATAGATATGGAGAAATTTTTTTGGTTTTGTTTGTTTGTATTTAATTTTGAGATAGGGCCTCACTAAATTACGCAGACTGCCTCTGGTCTCAAATTTGCAACCCTCCTGCCTCCGCTGGGGGGAGTCGCTGGGATTACAAGTGTGTGCCACCACACTTGGTGATATGGAGAAATTTTTTAAATAAGGCAGAATAATTCCAGAGAGGTCATGGATTAAGAGCCAACTTGTAAATATGTTGCACTCCAAAAGTTCATAGGTTGTTTGATCTCAAAACCACATGGTCCAAAACAAAACAAAAAAACTAAATTTGGTGACTTCTAAAATAAAGCTAGCGTTCATTCTTTGGTTTTTAGACTATACTTCTGCAACACAAAATAACACTAAATACTACCAGCTTACCATGTATAATTAGATGAAGATTTTCAAAGCCCTTAAACAAGGAAGGGTTTATTTGAATGCTGGTGCTTGAGGAAAAGCAACTCTCGGTAGGATCAGTGGAAGGACCCTCTGGTTGTTCAAGGGCCAAGCCACATTCTGAAGCATTTCTAGAGGTCCTCTTTCATGAATGTCTGTTGTTTCATCCTTCATCATGACAATATTCCACGTCACACATGGCTTCTGGTACAGCAATTTCTGTCAAATAAACACATTACAGTGTGTCCACATCTACCTCATTCCCACGATTGGCATCATGTGACTTCTGGCTCTTCCCCAAAGTCAAAATGACCATGAAAAGTAAATACTGTAGCCGAGCGTGGTGGCGCACGCTTGTAATCCCAGCAGCTCGGGAGGCGGAGGCAGGAGGATCGCAAGTTCAAGACCAGAGGAAGTCTGTGTAACTTAGCAAGACCCCCATCTCAAAAAGTAAAAAAATGGGCTGAGGGTGCAGCTCAGTGGTCCAGCACTTGCAGAGTATGCAAGCTCGAGGCCCTGGGTTCAACCCCCAGTATCGCAAAAAAAAAAAAAAAAAAAAGTAAATACTTTGAATCAGTTCGGGACATTAAGGCAGCCACAACAGTGCAACTAAAGACACTCATGAAAGAGGACTTCCAGAACTGCTTCAGATAGTGGCAAGAACTATGGGATGAGTGTGTTAGAAGCCAGGGGGAGTAGTTGGAGGGGGATTAATGGCATTGTGTCTTTTACTGTAACAAATTTTTAAAATGTAAAGGTTCACCATATCAGTTGATCATCCTTGGAGAGAGGCATAGATAGAGATTCTTTTTTTTTTTCCACCATGAAGGAAAGACAGGAAGGCAATGCCTCACTGACTTCATTCCTCCCTTTGTCTACTTGTTCCCCCACACTGAGAGCCTAGAGAGGGTCTTGCCAAGGCCTGGCCCTGATGTAAGCAGTCTGGACAGTTGGGTAGGAGGGAAGGGGGGTCCAAACAGTGCCCTCTGCAGGCCAGGCTGTGAAAGGTGGTCTGCGGGGAAGAGGCCACCAAGGACCTAAGGGTCCTGCAAATTGTCAGGCTGTCTGGCCAGCCAAGCAAACACTAAGTCCCAGGACAGGTAGTAGTGTCCTGTGAGGCTCCAGAGTAACATCCCATCATAAGATATTAAAAATGTTGCCATGAGGTTTGATAACTGATGGGTGGGTGGAGTGGAAATAGCTAAGAATGCTGGAGGAGAGCCTGTGAATGGGAGCTATGCCAAGAGGTCCGACCTGTAAGAGGGGTGAAGAGGGAGCCTGCATTTAATCTACACTTATTCACAAATTAGTCTCAGGCTGGTGTTTTTATCCTCATTTTATAGATGAGGAAACTGAAGCTCAAGAGCTTCTTTCTGGCTTCTTCCTTACTTCTAGCATGGACAACTACAGCAACCAACCTGGTCTCCGTCCAGGTTCTCAGAGCCGTTCCACCTCCCAATCCTTTTGCCACAGTGTTCATTCATTCATGAACAAATATTTATTGAATGCTTCTCTGTGCCAGGCACCGGGGAGACAGCAGTGAACAAAATGGACAAAAAATTCTGCCCTTATATAGGACAGATGACAAAACCCATAAATAGTAAAATAGACACTGTGACAGAAGGACCTGTGTGCTGTGGGGGCCAATGCAGCAGAGAAGGGGTGGGGAGTGCTGGGCCGTGTTAAGCAGTGTTATAAGAGAAGGCTCCTTTGAGATGAGGCGCCGGGGTAAAGACCTGAAGGAAGTCAAGAGGAAGAGAGCCTTGGGGACAAGCCCAGCTATATAAGGTGTCAGGCCGAGTGCAAAACGAAAATAGGAAGCACTGTGTTCAAATGGACTAAGAATGTCAAGATGGGAATGGCAGAGCATTAAACTATCACAAGAACCTTCTAAGCACAGGGCCCTGTGTGACTGCACAAGGTGCATACCCACGTGTGCATGTGGGTATCTGGGGAGAGAGCACCCCAGGTAGAGGTAACAGCATGTGCAAAGGCCTTGAAGTGGGGGCATCCTGGGCATGTTTAAGGAATAGCAAGGGTAGTGCAGCTGGAGCAGGGAGCAAAGGGAAGATTTGGAGGGGAAGAAATCAGAGAGGGAGCAGGGCCAAGGGCAATGGCCTATAGCCATGGTGAGGGCTTTGGCTTCTCCATGGTGAGAGATGGGAGCCACTGCAAGGCTGAGAGCCAGAGTGCTCTTACAAAACCCTCCTGAGGCCAGGTATGGTGGCCCACACCTATAATCTCAGGGCCTCTGGAGGCGGAGGCAGGAGGATTGTGAGTTTGAGGCCAGAGGCAGCCTGTGCAACTCAGCGAGACCATGACTCAAAATAAAAAATAAAAAATGGGCTGGAGGTGCAGCCTTGGGTTCAACTCCCCAAGAACCACCAGAAAACAAACAAAAACCCTTCAGAGGCCTCCCAGCCTGGGCTCCACAACCTCTTACACCTGGTCCCTCCCACCCCAAGCCCTTCTCGTCCCTTCCCCTTTGTTCTGGGCTGAGCTTCCTGACATGCCTGGCCAGGCTTGTTCCTGGCTCCTAGCCCCATCGGAGGCAGTTCCCTCTGCCTGTCCTGCCCAGCCTCTTCACCCACCTCCTCTCTGTTCCTCACATGCAGCTCCAGCCTCACCTCTTCTGGGAAGCCTTTCCCCTCCTTTCCCTGTGGGATGGACATGCCTTGCCCGGCCTGTGGCACCTTGTGCTGTCCCTGCCCACCTCTTTCCCTCCCCCCAGTGGAGTCCTGCTCCACTTCTTCCCCGAGTGCCAGAGAGCTGCCTCCTGCAGGTCTGGGTGCTCAGCACCACACACAGGGACTGGCACTCAAGAGTACAGCCAGCTTGGCTTAGGGCGCCAGATGGAGCCACGCATGGGGAGGAGCTAGGTGCCGTCTCTACTCAGCCCTTGGCTGCCTCCCTCAGTTCACTAGAGATGGAGCAGACTAGTGTGGCAGAATGATCATGGAATGCTTCCTGGAGGAGGTGCTTCTGTTAGGAGGATGAGAGGACATTCCTGAAGGGTGAAATTCACAAGAAAAGACTGGGGTGGGCCTGAGCAGGGGCTAGGAGACATTCATATGCCAGGAGAGGAGACTAGTCCAGGCCTTGGATGTGGCCTCCCACAGTCCTTGAGGGTCTCAGAACAAGCTGCAGACAGAGGGAGCTGGGCCGGTTGGTCCTGGAGCCCCTGAAGGGGCTTCCACCTCACAGAAGCCCGCTGCTGGGACCTCCTGACAAAGGAGAGAGCAGTCAGCCCTGGGCCTCCAGAGTTGGTTCTGTGGCTTCGGCGGCTGGCCTCCACGACAGGCTTCCCTTCCCCAGGCTCTACGTGCTGAAGCTGTCCGATGACATCGGGAACTTCGGGGAGGTGCGGCTGCCCCTCCTGGGCTGCCTTGGCGTCTCCTGGGTGGTGGTCTTCCTCTGCCTCATCCGAGGGGTCAAGTCTTCTGGGAAAGCAAGTACCCTCCCCAGGCAGGGTCTGTCTTCCCCAAAGACCCTGCTTTCCCTCCCTGGGGTCGTGGGCGGGATGTGGGATGGTGGTGGAGAGGCACCGGAGAGGAAGAGGGACCGGAGGGGCCTGGGGAAGTGGTGCCAGGGTGGGAGGGGTCCATGGAGCCCGTCTCGCCCCAGGTGGTGTACTTCACAGCCACATTCCCCTATGTGGTGCTGACCATCCTGTTTGTCCGTGGTGTGACCCTGGAAGGAGCGTTCACGGGTATCATGTACTACCTGACCCCACAGTGGGACAAGATCCTGGAGGCCAAGGTGGGATGTGGAGAGGGGCCCGAAAGGGGCCAGGGCGGGGCTGGGGCAGGCCTGCCTCTGACCGCAGCCCCTCACTGGTCACCCTCCTGCAGGTATGGGGGGACGCTGCCTCCCAGATCTTCTACTCACTGGGCTGCGCCTGGGGCGGCCTCATCACCATGGCTTCCTACAACAAGTTCCACAACAACTGCTACAGGTGAGAAGCCCCCATGGGCCCCAAAGCTGCCTCTGGCTCCCCAGACTCACCGAGCGTCATGTTCCAGTGCGGCCTCCTGCCCTCCAGGGCCCTCCCCTTCCACTCCTGGTCTTGATGTCCTGAGAACATGGGGTCTGGATGGAGTCACTGGAATGGAGAGAGCAGCTTTGGCCAGAAAGAGGAAGGATGGGGACAATGATGTCCCCAGGCATCTGTGAGGGCTCGGGAGGCCCAGATTCACTTTAAAAGGCCTAAGGCAGACCAGAAAAGGAGTTGGAAGCCTTTGTTTCTGGAACTTTCCCTGTGGCCATGTCTTCTCTCGGCTCAAATCAAGGAGAGCGAAGCAAGCTGGTCTCCTGACCTCTGTCCTTTTTCCTGCCTCAGGGACAGCATCATCATCAGCATCACCAACTGTGCCACCAGCGTGTACGCTGGCTTTGTCATCTTCTCCATCCTTGGCTTCATGGCCAATCACCTGGGTGTGGACGTGTCCCGTGTGGCAGACCACGGCCCTGGCCTGGCCTTCGTGGCCTACCCCGAGGCCCTCACGCTGCTGCCCATCTCCCCACTGTGGTCACTGCTCTTCTTCTTCATGCTCATCTTGCTGGGGCTGGGCACTCAGGTACGAGGCATGGTGCAGGGTTGGTGGCTCAGGCTGGGAGGAGCAGGGACAGAGGTCAGGCCCCTGCTCTGATGGCCACACCCCACAGTTCTGCCTCTTAGAGACTCTGGTCACTGCCATTGTGGATGAGGTGGGGAATGAGTGGATCCTGCAGAAAAAGACCTATGTGACCTTGGGCGTGGCTGTGGCTGGCTTCCTGCTGGGCATCCCCCTCACCAGCCAGGTAAGAACTGAGTGTGGGAGAAGTCGGGCTGCATTTGCCAGGGTGCGTGGGGAATGGCGGGATCTGGCCTGTGGACGCCCTGGCTCAGCTGCCTTCTGGCCCACAGGCAGGCATGTACTGGCTGTTGCTGATGGACAACTACGCAGCCAGCTTTTCCTTGGTCATCATCTCCTGCATCATGTGTGTGTCCATTATGTACATCTACGGTAAGCACCTATGTTCCATGGCCTTGAGGGTCCTAGCCAGCCCACCCTGCCCTGCTGGGCCTGCTGACCCTCCTCTCTCCAGGGCACCGGAACTACTTCCAGGATATCCAGATGATGTTGGGGTTCCCACCACCTCTCTTCTTCCAGATCTGCTGGCGCTTTGTCTCTCCAGCTATCATCTTCGTAAGTTCCTTGGGGGCCCTCCCTGCCCCTCCTGCCCCTTGTCCTCTTGGGAACAAGTGGAGAGAGAGCAGGAGCCCACCCACTCGGCTAGAACTCCACACCCACAACTCTGGCTTCAGGGGCTGAAGGAGGCTGGGTAGAGTCAGATAGATGTGCACACACTGAGAGCCACCAGGCCCCGGCCTTGGGTTAGGAAGGGGATGTCGGGCCCTATATCTGACTGAAGACAATGTCCAGCCTTGGAGAGGCCAGCAGCAGCAGGAACTCCAACGAATCAGGCCCCTCTGGCCTTCCTGCTGGCTTCCTCCTAGGGGCCTCAGGAGTCATTGAGCTAGGGTCACCTCTGTCTGCATCCCTGCTCTCACACCCAACTCATCGCAGAGGAGGCCCTCTAGGAAGGAGATATTTGGCAGGAATGGGAATGTGGGAGCATTCCAGCAGCAACCCCAGGACCTATCAACACAGGGTTAGTAGAGGTCAGCTCTACAGTGAGGACAGCTTTCTAAGCCTCCCAGGTAGGGAAGTGGACTGAGTTGGGAGAGGCGGTCCCCATTTTCAAAAACATTCACAGTGTGCTGAATTGGCAGGAGGAAGCCCCCGCATCAAGGAAACAGGTACTTTCTGCACACTGTTCTCATATTAACTTGTGTAACCCAACTCTCCAGGGTGTCATTATTATCCTCAGTTTACAGATGGGGAAACTAAGGCAATGAGATGTTAAATAATGCTCAGAGTCACAGCTAATAAGAGGCAACGATGTGGAGCAGGTTGCTCGGTTTGGAGCCTGCCTGTGAGGCCAGTGTGATGCTGGAAACCCTCCTGTAGGAAGGAGGGGTGGCCTGCGGGCTAAAAACCAACTCATTTTGCTGCTTCTGTTTGAGGTGGGAAACGAGTGGGGATTGATAGCGTAATAGTCATTACACAGAGAAGAAGGTCAGAGGGGCCACCCAGTAGCAGGTCAGTGTCCTGCTCAGTTCCTCAGTGCTACAGGGAGCCTGGCACCAGATTTCCAGTCTGGCTCATGTTTCTGATAAGAAGGCCCCTGGAGGACTGAGTCCTCCATCATTTGCCATGTGGGATGTCCCTGAGCCCAGCGCAGGCACCAGCTCTGGCCATTGGCCCAGCTTTGCAATAGGAGGAATAGTAGTCTACCCTACGGGGTGAAAGGCTGCTGAGGGTAGGTGCTATCACCTAGCTCCATGCTCTCTGAGGGGGTGGCATTGGCCAGTCCCAGGGCCCACTGAGGGGTAGTTCAGCCTCCCAGGACTCAAGGCACTGACACCCTGCAGAGACGCTGGGCACCTGGTAGGGGAGCAAGAGGAAGGAGATGGACAACAGACAGGCCTATTGGTGTAGCCTCATCCTGGGTCCTGGTCTCCTGGACACTGAGGCAAAGTGGGCAGTGCCATCTCTGCCCAGGAAGCCAGGCTGGAGGCACCTGAAGAGGTAGAGACTCTGGCCGTGTAGACACATCTGGGCCTGGGATGTCATATTCTCTTTGGGGGCTCTGCTTCTGTCTCTGTAAATCTCTTCTTTGACAAATTCCATCTTTCTGTCAGCTCAGTGAAAGGATTTGTTCACACATAGTCAGGCTCTAGTTCTAGTCAGGAAACTTATTATATGTTCCCACTGTGTGCAGTGCCCCTAGGGGGGCACCCCCTAGTTTGGATGTGGGAAAGCCAGCAGAACCTGAGCTCCAGGATGCAGCTGAAGGCTCTAGAAGAGGAAGCCAAGCCCTGCTGACAAGCCAACCCCATCCCACCCCGCCAGGCCCTCTAGGCTGACCCACAAACCACCTGCCCGAGTTGCTGCTTTTAGCTTCTTTTATTGCTTTAGCCACAGGTTTTATTATCCATTTCTTTCCAAGGACACTCCCAGCCAGGCACTGTGGCACACACCTATAATCCCAGTGACTCGGGAGGCTGAGGCAGGAGGATGGTGGGTTCATGGCGAGAAGGAAGCCTGCACAACTTAGTGAGACTGTGCTTCAAAATAAAAAGATTTTAAAAGGAGCTGGGAGTACAGCTCAGTGGTAGAGCTCTTGCCTAGCATGTGTGAGGCCCGGGGTTCAACCCCTCAGTACTGCAAAGAGGCTCCTTAGTACATCTGTGTCCTGACACCATTGTAGAATTGGGCTATCCCCAGACTGAAAGTCACTGTCTCCACAGCCATAGCCAGGCAGGTCTTCACCCAACCCACTCCTCTATCCCTCTCCATCTCTTGGCACAGATCAGTTCTTATCAACAAACAAGACTATGGCAGGCACTGCCCAGGACACTAGAGACCCAGAGCTTATCCAATCCCAGGAACTCCAGGGTCTACATGAGCAAAGTGACTCTGAGGAGTGTAGAGGGAAAATGCCACTGAGGGGCCATTCAGGAGATGGGGAATCTGGAAAGGCTTCCTGAGGCTCGGGAATTGACGGAGGAGGATGGGAAGGAGACTGCCCAGAATGTATGGACGCGGGAAGTGCTGCAGCTCCCAAAATCCTGAAGGAGGGGAAAGTGGCCAGCAAGATAACTGAGGTCCTGTGGCAGGGGAAAGTCTAAGGGCCAGGAATTTGGCCTTACCTCAGTAGGCAGTAGGGAGCCATTTCAAGCCTTGGAGCAGAACTGGCTGACTTCCAGAGGCAGTGGCAGCTCCATTGTTCTCTGGCAAGTTGAGGACTCTGGCAAAGGCAGACCTCTCCCCTTGCACAGTGCCCACCATGCCCTGGTCCCCTGGGCCCACCTGTTTCTTCCACTCCCCAGGGGTTGATAGTTGCCCAGGCCCTGCCCGAAATGCCTTTCTAGCTTGGGAGCCTGGAGAGGAAGAGTGCTGCTGGGAAGGAGGGCTGGGGTCTGGCAGGGGCTCCAGGCTGGCCTCACGCCACCCATTCCCCATCCCTGCAGTTCATTCTCATCTTCACGGTGATCCAGTACCAGCCAATCACCTACAACCAGTACCAGTACCCAAGCTGGGCAGTGGCCATTGGCTTCCTCATGGCCCTGTCCTCTGTCATCTGTATCCCCTTCTACGCCCTGTTCCAGCTCTGCCGCACAGATGGGGACACCCTCCTCCAGGTGACGGGTGGGGGAGAAACGGTAGAGGGTGGGTGGGTGGGGCTTGAGGCCTCCCTTCTGACTTTCCTGGCCCACTATGCCTGCTGCCTACAGCGCTTGAAAAATGCTACAAAGCCAAGCAGAGACTGGGGCCCTGCCCTCCCAGAGCACCGGACTGGACGCTATGCCCCCACCATAGCCCCATCTCCTGAAGACGGGTTCGAGGTCCAACCGCTGCATCCGGACAAGGCCCAGATCCCCATTGTGGGCAGTAATGGCTCCAGCCGCCTCCAGGACTCCCGGATATGAGCACAGCTGCCAAGGGAGTGGCTCCACCCCACCCAGTGCTCCCACCACAGAGCCTGGGGAGGCTGTGGACAGGTGACACTGCCTGCCCCGTCATGCCACCAGGATGGCTACTGTCACCGTGGCCACCACTGCTAGCGCAGTCATTTGTGCTCATGTCCCCAGTGTTTACACGTCCTTTGGATGCCAAGATGGCAGCTGGGGGTGGGGGAGGCAATGGGAAGATTGCTGGGGGGCCCAAAGCACTTTGGGAGGGCCTCAAGCCAGGTCCCCAGTGGCCTGCCAGGCTTTACATGGCACTCTGCCCCAAGCTGAGGCTCTGGGGTGGCCCCCTACCTGTTCCCCTCCTTGGGCCTCCAGCCCCATGACCAGTGTTTGTGCCCCCAGAACCTCTGCCCAGGCAAATTTGGATCTTCCTACTTGGGGCAGGGTGAGGGGCTAGGGGGCTGCACAGTGTTACCTGTCAGACTGTACCGCCCAGTCCTGTTTATCTGTGTAATTATTTTTGTAAAAATTGTATTACCTGTGGTTGCCACCTCCTGCCCCCAGCCTCGGGTCGAATCTGTCTTCCAGGCCTGCGTGCACCTCACTTGGCTGCTCCAGGGTCTTTGCCCCTCATTCCAGCCCTGACTGTCAGGCCCAGCCAGCAGAGGTCGTGACCCAGCAGCCTGCCCAAAGCACTTGTTCCTGGAGGGCAGGGGTGGGGCTACTCAGCAGGAGGTCTGAGAAAGGAGCCCCTGCACAAAACCCCTTGTCCTCCCTCTGCCCTAAAGGCCCAGTCTTCCCAGACGTGCTGTCCTTGTTCACGTGCCAAATGGCCTCATCCCGCGTGCCCATCTCCTCTATGGAGCCAGAGCTCCTTCTCCCGAGCCCTGAGTGTGTGTGTCCGTCCTCTGTGCAGTGACAGCCCCAGCCAAGCCGCCTCTAATCCTCTGTAGCAATAACGGTGCGCCACCCACCCCTGCCCATCCGTGCACCACTAGGATTTTAAAGTCCATAGATTTTAATGAAATTTCTATTCCTGTCTCTGAGTTGCTGCTGTGTTTTGTCTGGGATTCCTGGGGGACAAGAGTCAGGCTGGGATAGGAACTCTGTTGGCCAAGCCTTTGTGAAAGCCTGGGAGGAGAAAGGCCAAGGCTTTCATGGTTAGGAAAGATGTCCCACTGTTCAGTCCTAGATACCAGGAACCTGGGAAAGGGTGGGACAAAGGCCAGACAAATAGCCTTGGGGTGCTGGGGAAAGCTCATCCAAGAGTAGCCCAGAACTAGGCAGGGCTGTGGCAGCTGGAGGTGGCAGCAGCAAAAGGGACAAGTTCCAGCAGGAGCAGAAGTCTGCCTTGAGGCTAGCTCTTCAGGTTGGGGTCTGGGGCACTGCACTGGACACGGGGGCGGGAGCTGGCCCTTCCCTCAGGCTGCACCGAAGCTGCCGGCCCCAGCGGTGTGTAGCGTCCCGGCCTCGAGGTTGGGGGCAGCGCTCCAGAGGAGGTGCAGGCCGGTGGCCTTGGAGAGGCCTAGCTCCAACTCCAGCGGCCCCATAGAGGCAAGGAAAGGGCCTGAAGCTCTGAATGGAGGACCCCAAGGGCTGCTGCCTGGACAGGAAAGAGTAACTGTGAGGGAGCCTTGGCCCGACCCTTTAGCCCACCCTGGCCACCACCCTTGTGCTTTGGTATACCTGTGTTCGGCAGAGACACAGGAAGGCCCTAGAGAGGCCTGCAGCTCCTGTTCCATGGCCTTCTTCTGTTCCTTTAGCTCTGAGGAAGGGTATAGCTAAGAGGGTGCCCAGCCCTTCTAGAATGTGCACAGTGTGGGATAGGAGCAAAGGGCTTGGTGCTCTGGAACCTGCTCAGGGTCCTCACCTGTCAGAGTGGGCTCTAAAGTTGCCTCGGAGGGCTGGCAAGCCTGCATATGCTCCTCTTCCAGGCAGCGCTGCAGGGAGAGCTGGGTCAGCGGCTCTGCCTGAAGGCAGAGGCCAAGATCTCTAAAGCAGGGCCCAGGAATGAGCCCATGCAGCCCCTCAGCCCATCCACCAGAGAGAACAGCAGCCCTGCTGAAAGATGAGCTTGGTGAGGTGGTGATTGGGACTGCACCCAGGCTTAGGGAAGGGAAGGGGCTGTCCAATGGGTCAATCTACAACCACTGACACTGGACTTAGAGGCTCAGCCAGAATCCTGGGCATCCAGGATTTTATGCACATACAAGTGTGCACACAGGAGAAATGGCTGCAGGTCTCATACAACCTTGACATGCACATGTGTATGCAAATACACCCTGAGATGAGAAGCTTGTGTCTCCATTCAGCCGAGAAACCTGGGGGTGGCGGGGCAGGGCAGCACTCACCTGCAGGGTGGAGATCTCCCTCTCCAAGGTGCGACACTCCTCCTCCAGGAGGCCCCTGATACACAAGGGAGTGCAGCAGGCAGAATCAGTTGTGTAGGATCCAGTCAGCTGAGCCCGTCACAGGGCTCCATCCCCTAGTGCCACCAAGAGCCCCTCCATCTCCTCCTTTCTCAGCCCATGTTGCCTTCTGCAGCCAGGGTGCTGCCCTGGCATAGATTTCCAGACTTCACCAGTCTCTTTCTGGGCAGAACGTGTCTTTTCTTTGCCCACCTCAGCCTGTGGCCCAACAGGCACCATCTTCTCCTGCACCACTGCATTGGGCCTGCGACTTCCCGTCTCCATCCTCCCCATCCTAGCCCTTCCCCTGCTTATAACCTTCACATGGCTCCCTTTGTGCCAGATGAAAATCCTAGGGCCCTGGCTTGTCCCTGCATCTGTGCTGGGATCCTTCCTGACAGCAGCTCCACTAGCTCTATAGCAATGGGCTCTGTCTTCCTCTCAGCCTCCCCCACATGGGTCTCCCCACCTGACATGCTTCCCTCTTCCCTATCAGTCCCAGCCCCACAACATCCATCCCTGCCTCCTGACTGGTCCCCCACCTACGCACACTCAGATGTCCCTGGGCCTCACCTCAGGTGTCCAGCAACCTGGTCAATATTGGATATGTTCAGCTGGTCCTTGATGATGCTGAGGTCCCTGTGACTGCTGCTGGTAAATGAAGTTAACATCACCTTCCCCATGTTGCTCACCCCATGCTTTCATTTTCAAATGCCACTTCTAGATAATTTTGTCTTTTCTCACAAAGGCAACATAATATAGAGCAAACAGTAGGCGTTCTGGAGCCTAGGCTTGCACATGGGCTGTCACCCTCCACTGTGCATGACCTGGGCAAAGTGCATATCCTTTACGAGGTTGTTTCCTCCTCTGCAAAATAGGGGCATTGCCCTCTTACAAGGTTGTATGAGCCACTTGTGAATACATACCTATTTGTTTATCTCATTCAGCCCCCAGCCATAAATCCTGGTGCACTCTCCCCTCAGCTGTTCCTGCCCCTCTAGCCCAGCCCGTGCTCCTGTTCTCTAGGCTTAAAAACAACTGCCCACTGGACACAGCCTCCTGCAAAACTTTTCTCTTCTCCTGCTTGGAGAACTGCTCCTCCGACTCCAAGACCCAGATCAAACAAGCTTGCTTGCTTTCAGGCCAGGCAGGTACCTCCTCAGGAATTTTGCAGCCTTCAGGCACTGATCCTTATCACAAGTGGCTATAAAACTGTCCAGCGTCAGACTAGGAGTTCCTCTGAAGCCAAGTGGGAACAACCAATTGGCTAGGGCCTTCTGCCAAGAAGGAACAGATCCTTCCACCCTTATCACTTTACCTGGGCTCCCCAGCTCTCCTCTGGAATAGTTCCTGTTTTGGCAAGTTACACTTGTGTTCCTCCAAAGCAAATCGAAGGACCCTGGGGCTATACTGGGCCCATGCCTGGGCCTGGTCCCTGTAGGAAAGTGCACATGAAGAAAGCTGAGGGGTTTTCAGGAAACCACAGGAAAAGCCACCTTGGCTCTTAGGGTGAAGGAGGACTAGCTCATCTGGTCTAGGAAAGGGGGGTCAAGGACTTGACTCCTACCTGCCCTCATTGATGGCCTTGTGGCGAAGACCTTGGAGGAGTTGCCGGAGTTCCTGGCGCACGAGGTCCCTCAGGAGGGGGGGTGGTGCCAGAAGGGAGGAGGGATCAGAGATGGGGTGGGAGCCTGGGGCCTGAGAAAATCGAGCCTCCTGGAGCAGGGCCTGTAGCATCACAACCTGCAAGGAGAGCTGGGACATCTTGTGACTGGGCAGCGAGGCGATGGGGGTGAGGGGTAGGGTAGAGTCAAACAGAAGGCTTGGGCGGACAGTGAGATCCTACAAGATGCTGGGAGTCACCAGGCAAGGCCAGGACCTGGAGAAGGTGGGAAATCACACAAGTCTCGGTGCAAGCCTGGGGCGCGGTCCACTTTCCCAATCCCCACCTCCGCTCGCAGCTCCAGGCTCAGGTCCACCGCCGCCTCCCCCAGAATCTTCTTCACTTCAGGCAGCTCCGGGAGCGGAACATGCTCCTCCACCAACTCCCACAGCGACGGAAAGTCCCAGGACATGGCCTACCCGTGCCACCTTCTCCTGCTCAGACCTACGGAACCTTAGGTCAGAGCGCTGGATTTACTGGGAGACCTCAGGTTGCGCCGGGCGGAGACCACGCCTGCTCAGCCCCGCCCACCCGACGTCACAGGCCCCGCCTTGTTCTGCCCCTGGTCCCTACACTGGAATTGATCAGGGCAGCGCAGTGAGTCTCTGGCACTGTCTCCTCTACTCTCCTTCTGGCTGACTCTCAAAGGCCCCAGCCCTGGCCATGGCCCCAGGGAGCCAAACAGTGAGAACAGGACCGTAGCACTGCCCCTTCAGCGCGGCCGTCACCAAGGAAACCCCGCGCGACCCAGCTCCGGGTCTTGGGAGTCTTCACCCGCCCAAACCGAGTTGGGAGCGCCTTGCTAGTTGGCTGTTAGATCCCTCGCTGCGGTGGTGCTTGAGAGTGGAAACCCCACAGAGCCCGCCCCCAAGCTCCTTGGGCTCATTCCAGGACACCTTTTGGCCCTCGGGGCCAGTAGAACTGAGAAATCTGGTCCTACTGGGCTCTTTAGCCTGGAGCCATACTACAGTGGCGTCTGAGCCCCATCAGATCTCAGAAGCTAAGCAGGATCAGGCCTGGTTAGTACTTGGACGGGAGACTGCCTGGGAAAACCAGGTGCTGTAGGCTTAGGAGAAGGACCCGGCAACCCACTCCCCAAAAAACAATCAGCCATTGAAAACCCTATGAACAGCAGAGAAGCACTAACAATAGTGTTTCACTTGTTGTACGTAGGGTTGCTATGAGTCAGACACCGACTCCAGGGCACCTGACACCACCACCACCACCAGGCTCTTCCTTCCCTTCACTGGTCTGGAAGCACTGGCCTGGTAAACTTACCCCCCAGGATGGTGGAAGTCTAGTGAGCTCCAGTGGTTGGAGACGCCTACTAGGTCCTCTCCCACAACACAGATTAGGTTTGGGGACTGGGATCCCCATCCCCAAACAGACACGGGGCTGCTCCATTCACGTTTTTTACTAAAGCACCCACACAAGTTTCTGTGCAATGTACAAACATGAGCCGGCCCTGGGGCATCTGCCTCCTCTCTGAGACAGGGAGGCGGGAACCACTGACTGATCCAAGTCCCACCCGCCCCCCATGCAAAGGCCAACCCCAAGATCCCAGACAGCAACCCAGCACTCCCTCTGGTCCCCTCCTTGGGCTGCTCCTCAGCAAGGGGTGCACTAAAGCCCCCTACAATGTTGAATGAAAAAGGTTTCCCCTCCCTTGGGAGCATGGAGGATTTCCCCAGGTCTGAGAATTCCCCCTGGAAGAGACACTGCCCCCTAGTCATACCTCCCACCCTTGCAGGCCCTAGGGGACTCAAAGGGGGGGAAACTGAGGCACAGAGAGGTGGAGTGACCTAGCCCAGGCCACTCCGAGAGGCAGTGCAGGGGCTGGCCCGACCCTGACAGTGAGGAGGGTGGGGCTTGGGGGAATGGGGCAGGAAGAAGGGTTGACCTCAGAGAGGGCCACACTTGAGGGGCCTGCCCAGGCCAGAAGCCCCTCAAAGTGGGTTCTAAAACTTCTAGATGCAGCTGGAGGTCTATTAGAGACCCTCAGAAAACAGCCCATAGTCTCAGTTCTGGAGGTCCCCCACAAAGCAGCCACCAGCCAGGCTATAGGTCAGTCCTCTGGCAGACAATCCTTGGCATCAAGAGCCTTTGTCCATCAATGTCAGCCCCTAGGGGGCCAGGAGGGGGGCCGCCCAATGTCCACTGTGATGTTTGTGAAAAGTGGCTGTCGAGACACCTCCAAGACCTGGTACCGCACTGACCCAATGCCGTCCCGTTTCATGGTCAGCTTCGTGTTTTGAATCTTGGTAAACCTAGAGGATGGAAATGGGTCCGGATCAGGGCTAACTGCCAAACTCAATATGGAATCTCTGGGGCCAAGGCCATCCTGCTTCTTCCAGGAATGAGTCGGCAGGAGCTCTCTGCTCTCAGATCTGCCCTCAAAATGTCACCCCTTTCAGTCAGAAAACAGAACTGATACTCTTACAAATCTTTCAGCTCAGACCTTCATTCTAAGCCATAGACCCTGATACAGTATCCCATAGGCACCTCAAAACCAATGTGTCCCACATGAGATGCATCATCATTATTCCCCAAACCTGTGCCATTTTCTCTGTCCTTCCTCTAGTCACTTGTTACCCACTGACTTATTGAGCCCTCCCTGTGTAACAAGTTGTGCTCTGAGCACCAGAGATACAGCCATGAACAGAAAAGGCAAGGTCACTCAGGGAAATAGATAACAGGCAAGGGAAACATCAGAGTGCTAAGGAGTATGTGACGATGAGCTGAGGGCAGGGGAAAGAGCATTCCAGGTAAGGATCAGAATATATGCTGCCCCTAAAATGGAACCAAGATTTTGCACAGCTGAGTGGCTAGGCTTTTGTGGGTCAAGGGGAAAAAGAGATTAAGACTAGGCTAGAGGTTAGAACATGCCTGGGCAGGGCTCTGTAAGTCCGAGTAAGCAGTCCATATTCCATTCCGTGAGTGAGAAGACACTGAGGGATTCTTAACCCAGTTTTTTTTTTTCTTGTTTTGTTTTTTGTTGTTTTGTTTTTTAGGAAGTGGGGGTGAGAACAACAGAAGGGCAAGAAGGATGCAGGGAAACCCACGCAGCAGTCCATGCAAGATGACAAAGGTTGGGCTACAGTAAAGGCAGACAAGGGGAAAAGCAGATGGGTTCAAATATGCTTTGGGGGTGGCACTGACATTTATTGCTTTGGACATGTAAGGTGAGGGAAAGAATCCAGGAGAACTTCTGGATTTGAGGCAAAAGCAACTAAGTAGATAGAACTACCATCTAGAGTTCCTTAACCCTGGAATTTCTTGCTACCTGGCCATTTCCACACCCGAGCAGATATCAGTAATTGATGATGACACTCAGACAAGCTATTCCTGCAATGGTGCCAGGCTCCTGGCATGTTTTTACAGACCTCCCCTGCCACCCTCACCTCGACTGTTTTGATGCTCTCAGCCCTTCTGAGCTCAGAAACCCAGCTTCGTCTGGGCCTCTCAGTATCACACACACTCCCTCAGCTGCCCACAAGCCCCTCTTCCTCAGTCAGTCATCCTTCCCCTCCTGACCATGGTTTTTAATCTAAACTACTTACCTTCTCCGCAGCCCCCTCAACTCCCCTGGGCCGCAGGGATCTGTCAATCTTAGCCCTGCCTCAGTGCACAATCCACCCTACCACCTCATTACTACTTCCTGGGTTCAGAGTCACAAACCCTACTGTCCAAGGTAGGGGCAGAGAAACCACACAGGTCCTTGCCCCAGCCTACCTGCACTGGCTCGATCACTGCCTTCAAGCCTGGTGGATATCCTCCACCCAGAAGCTAGGCCAGCCCTTTACCTTCCTCATGCTCAGAAAATAAGCCTTCCAAACACAAATCTGACTCTGCTCCTCCCAGCTCAAAGCCTTTCCATGACTTCTGGGACAAAAACTCCCAATCTGGTACTCAAGCCCCCAAACACCCAGCACTGAGTGCTCTGTACTGTCATTCCCAGCCTTCAGGTATCTTAAAACCAAATAGTTTAAGAGTCTCAATATATGCCAGGCATGTTCACATTTCAGACTCTTAGAAATACAATTCCCTTCATTCACATTGGCATTGTCCATTAGCCTGGTGAATACAGCACTATGCCCAAGGTAGGCGTGAGATAAATATTTGGTGAATGAATAACTCTTCTCAAGCTTTGGTTTACCCTCACCTCCTCCAGGAAGCCTCCCACTTATCACTCCCTCTTCTGCCAGGATTGCATCTTGCCCTCATCACCCTGTGCTATAACCATCTCCTTGCCTAGAGTGAGCTTCATAAGGAACAGCAGGGCAGGGACTGGGTATGACTGCTCTGCGTGCCTCTTCCCCAGGCCAGCACCAGTCACAGAGAAGCATCAAGAAGACCAGGAAACCTTTGTCCATATTTCACATGTGCTTTGGGCTCCTCTCCCAGCAAGCCCCAGATACCAAGTGTGGCTACTTCCTAAAAGATGGAGCTGCCTCCTCCAATGTCAAAGTATCTGGCACTGTCTTTCCACTCCTTGCCCCACACTGCTCAGCCCACCTTCATCAGGTCTGTGTCCAGCGCCCACTATGTCTCATTCTACCTGCTCCGACAAGGCTTGAGGTACACATGTGAGGTCTTTGAGGGCACCAATGGGAACACAGTCTACTCAATGACAATGTGAGCCCCAATTTTAAATTCTAGACACCTCTAGGAATCAGGTCAGGGATGAGAGATATCTAGGGGGCTAGGGAACAGGGATGAGGGTGGCAGGAGTCATCTCTAGGAGTCAGGGGGTCAGGGGCCTTGTGATCAACTCTAGGGATCATTCACCTCTAGGAGTTCTCCGGGGTCAAAGATGCTTGGAGGCTACTTCTAGGGAGTCAGGGATTGAGGGCACTTGGGATCAAGATTTAGGGATACTGGGAAGTCACCTCTATGGAGTAAGGGATTAGGGGCACCTGGGGTCGGGGTGCTGGTGGGTCACCTCTGAGGATTGGGCTCGTTATGCTTGTCCCGGTCGTGCTTGATCATGCGGTAGCGGCCTATTCGGATGTCTGGGCGTGAGATCTTCATCCCAGTCAGGGAGATCCTGAGGATGGGGACAGATGGACTGGAGCAGGCACCAGGAAGGGCAATGAGCCCCACCCAGTCTGCACCTTACCCTTTCACCCAACCAGTCTGCTCCCAATCATATCCCTACTCACCGGTTGAAGATGTCATCATCCTCGCCACCCCAGCCCCAGTATTCATTGGGGAAGCCATTGATCCTCAGAAACTGGGCCTTACTCAGGCCTGACACACCTCCAAAGTAGCCAGCATAGGGTAGCCTGTGGCATGGGAGGGCAGGTGTCACAAGGGGATTCAAGATGAAGGACCAGAGATGGGGTGTGGGACCCAGGGAGGATCTGGTCTAGTCAGAAGGATCTGGGCCAAGGAGCAGAGGGCACTAGGGCTGGGAATAAGGGCCTAGTTGAAGTGAAGGTGGAGCGGTCTGGGTCTAGCTGAGAAGAGGGCCTCACCGGAAACCAAACTTGTCCATGGCAATGGCAAAATGGCGGGGCTGATCACCACAACGGTACAGATTGCGGTCATCCATGGGGACCAAGTCCACGTCACTGAAGATGAAACAATCATAGGCAGCATCCTCCTTCAGTGCCTCTAGGAAGCCCACGTTGAGCAGCTTAGCCCGGTTGAAGGTGTCCTCACCATGCTAGGTTGGTGGGGGGAAGGATACAGGTCAGCTCTGGGCCCATGACCAGCAAGTACCTGCCACTTCACTTTCCAGAGCAGTCCCTGGGGGCCCAACTAGCCCCTCCCTCACCAGGCATGGCTCCCTCAGACTCTCAGGATCAAATACAGTTTCCAGATTGGGTCTTTGAAGGCCTTTCATGATTTGGTTGCAGTCTGCTCTGGTGCTGCCTTCAGACCCTGAGGCCCAAACATATTACATTCCTCAGAAGCCACAGAACATGCCAGACTTTCTTATCTCTAGGTCTTAGGGTTAGCAATTCCTCCTGCCTAGAATGCTTGTCATACTCAGGTCTGGAAAGTTTCTCCAGACCCAAACTGCTAGCCCCGCTACAATTCCCTCCTTTCTCCTCAGGGCTTTGTTTGTACACATGCCTATTAAACTGATATTTAGAGCTGTCATCTCATTCCCTCATTCAAATATGCCCTGTGGCCTCCTTTGTGCCAGTGGGGAGTCAAGAGATGAGCAGCCCCGGTCCCTATCCCTGCTGAGTATATAGTCACGAAGTGAGACAATGAATGCCCCAAATGACTAGTGTCTAAGATGCAGAAGCCACAAGGACTGAGCCACCCAGCCTCAGGCACCTGGCTCCTCTGGTCCATTTCGACCCACATCCAACTCCCTGGGCAGCCTCTGAGACCAAAACAGAACTGCGCTAGATTCACTTGGCTCCCCAAAAAAATGACAAGCAGAGGTCCATAGGCAATCACATCCCAGTGAGCTGGGGAGCACCTGAGAAATGGAACTGCAGGGATCCTGGCCATGCAGGCCTGAGCACCAAATTCTGGACAGAACAGGGAAGATCCAACAAGAGGGACTGGCCCCTGAGCCCTGCCCCAACCCACGCTCTCCAGGCTGACGGTAGAAGTCCTGGGGAGGGAGTCTGAGTGGGGCCCCTCTACAGTGAGAAGAGAACAGCAGCAGCAACTCTACCCCAGCCAAGCCTGAGCCTAATGGGCAGGAGCTGCTGTCCTTTGGAACAGTGACCTGCTCAGCCCTACCGGCGCCCTTCCCTCCCTCTCCCGCATCTTCTCTCCCACCAGCTCTTGGGGGGATTGTCCATTTTCTCCTTGCTCATCAGCATCCCTTCCAACATCTCACAACAGCCACAAGCCCTAGGATTCTTCCACATGGCTCATAAACATCCTCAGTTCTCTCCCTGGTGAGAAAATACAAACTTCCCTCCAGCCACAGCCCTACCTTTTGCCTTCCCTTCTCAGCAGAGTTTATTGGTTTGTTTTTTTTTTTTTTTTAAAAAAACAGTTGTCTCCAATCAGTTATTTCTTTCAAATCTGATTCCTTCTTCATCCCACTGCAATCTGCTTCCGCCCCCACCATGCCCCTGAAATGGCTCTTGCTGGGCCCACCTTGTTGCTAAATCCACTGGACGAGTCTTGGTCCACATCCCTCCTCACTCCCCCACAGTGCTCACGCATCTGCCATGTTTCCTTCCTGACATTGACTGCTGGGCTTTTGGGATACCCACTCTCCTGGGTCTTCTGCCACCCTCTGGCGGATCTTTTCAGCCTCTGTAGCCATGTCCTTCCCTCCACCCGTCCCTTGAGTGCTAGCTTCTCCTCCCACAGCCCATGCTCTGTGGGCATGTTGGATGCTGTTGGTTTTAAAGACCTGCTACATAACTGGTGCTTCCAGATCACCCTCTCTCTTGCAGACTTCCCTTGTAGGTCCAGACTCATCATACAACTGCCTATGGAACATTCCTCCTGTACATCCCCCTAGACTCTCGAACTCATCCCAGGCAAGACAGGATTCAGAGTCACGCTCTCCCCAGATGTGGCCCAGCTCTGGTGTTCCCCATCTCACTCACAGTTGCAGCCATCCACACAGTCAACAATCAAGACCGAAACCCCTACATTGTCTTGACATTTCCCCTTCATTCCCACAATCACTGCCCTACCCATATACACATTCACCATCTCTTTCCTGGCTGTGGTAATCTCTCTTTAACTGGCCATGCTGCCTCTAGCCTCCCCCTTCCATTCATTCTTCACAAGGAACCACATCAACCTTTCTAAAAAGAAAATATACGAATTACTATAGCCCTCAAGACAATGTTGCCCCACCATTTTCACACTGGAAGTCAACTGTTTAACATGCTGCCCAAGACCCTTCTTGATTTGGCTGTCACCAATTCTTCCAGCTAATCTTTGCTCCCTGCATACTACACTTCACACCTCAGCCAATAGTTCCTGAACACAGGACACCAGTAGTCCTCCACATCCTCTGCCTAGAATGCTTGTCACCTTCAGCTGCCGCCTATTCATCCCTCAAGAGCCACCTCAAAAACTGCTTTGCAATTCCAGGACTGGACCAGACCCCTCTGTTCCTGTGGCCCCTTGGTCCAACCCCAGTCACATACCATACTCTATAGGGAGCCACATCTAACTCTGAGAGTTTTCAGTGGGCAGGGCAGACCTGCATCAGAATGTCTCTAAGGGAGAAGACTTGGATGGGAAACTTAGATGGGAAGGGGGGAGGGGGGAAGCATAGGGGAGGGTAAGGGGTAACCTATATGAATAATGTTTATCAAATTGCATATATGAAAATTGTCACAATGAAAAGCATGTCAAAATGAATCACATTATGATGTACATTAAAAATTTCTAAAAAAAAAAAAAAAAAAAAAGAATGTCTCTAAGGCACCGCAGCCAGCCCTAGCCAGGGCTTAGATACTGCACTTAGCTTGTTGGCTTCAGCTGCAGCCAGCACCTGCCCACAAGGTTCAAGGCTTTATCTCACTTTCAGCATCTGACTCTTCCTCTTCTCATAGCCCTTGTTATTGCCTCCTAGGCAGTGTACCTTAGGCTCTGCCACCATGGGGTGGGGCCTGCCAAGCACAGACAATAGGACTCACTTCCTTCTAAGGCTATGTACACATTCATCTGTGTGCACACCAACATTCACATGTGCACACACACCTTCAGGTACACACAAACCTTCCTGTGCACACTGATGAACGTGTACCCTCATGCCCATGTACATTCACAAACTCACACAACCATGGGCAGACAAGGACCCACAGATGGCTCAACCCCCACGTATGTACCAGTAGGCCTATGAACCCCCATACCCCTGAGCAGGCATACCCACAGTGGTGTGTGTGGGCACCAGCCAGGGACTACAGACCTGGTTGATGACATAGATGCCATAGCGCAACCGCTGCCGCCTCAGGATGGGGTGCAGATAGTGAAGCCAGTAGCGCAGGTGATGTTCCCGGTGTCTAAAGGGGATGATGACTGCCACTGTCTGGGCTGGGGTGCAGTCAGGTGGTGTATAGCGGCCACCCAGGAGCACACCTGGGTTCTCCCTCTGTACCCGTTCCAGGGGCATTGGTGAGGTGAACTCAATCAGCAGTCGGCCCACTGCAGGCAGGATGGAGTCAGGAATCAGGGCCTTCACCAGAATCCAGGGAGCGGGCACTCCCACTCCAGTAAGAGCCCTTTTCAATATACCTGCACCCCTGGTGCCTCCATGGGTTGAGACTCTATTTGGCCAGGCACACAGGTAGGATCCTCTTCCCACCCCTGTAACAGGCAGCCCCTATCCTATATACTCACCAAGGCCAGGAGGTGAGTCAGGACAGGGTGGCAAGACGGGAGCCGTAGGGCCAGGCTGGGCACTGGGAACCTCAGGGAGCCCAGAGCTGGGGGTAGTGGAGTTGGGTCTAGAGCAGTTGGTGCTGCTGCTGGCTGCTGGGTGGAGGGTACGGGCAGGGCCACGGGCACTGAAGCGGCTGAAGAAGGCCAGGTGCTGGGCATAGACGTCAAAGTAGAGGATGACGGCCACAAGGAAGTGCAGCAAGCAGAGGAGGAGCACAGCCTTGCAGACGCGCTCCAGCGTCCCCCCCAGCAGTCTGCTCATCCCGTAGGCGGCCGCCGGCCCGCCCAATGGGCCCGGGCATCCGGCTGCTGGCCTGAGCAGGGAGGGAGAAACAGACCCTGCAGGTCAGGGCAAGGCTTGTCCACCTGCCTCCTGCCCAGTTGCTCACACTCACAGACCCACATCCTTACATTTAACTGCTCGCACCCCTTGACACTTCATGGACTCACATTGCACCTGCAAACAGACACCCAGACAGCTGCTGGCTACTCAGTACTCACTTCAGGCACACCCCAGTATTCAACCACATGTGTTTACATCCTTCTCCTCCCTGACACACACTCAGGCACATGCCGTTACCACACAACTCTACATACATGTCCACCCCGGAGTGCAGACATGTGAACTGTCATCACCTGGGTTCATACCTAAGCGTGGAAATACATTTTCCTACAGACACACATGGAAACCTGTGCCCCAGAGAACAGACACCCCACAGGACAGCATCCTTAACCCAGGGCTCATGGCTTAGGGAAGGGTACCACTTACTGAGTACCTACCATGCAGGAGCACTTCATACTCATGACTTCATTTAGTCCTTCCAGGAGCCATGGTGGGAAGTGGTTTGGTCATTCAGGTCCCAGAGGCAAGCAGGCCAGGCCAGCTGGGACCAGGCTGGGAAGCGGCCCTCAGCATCCAGGGGGCCCAAGTATGGTCAGGATATTTACACAATCCCTTCCCACTGGAGCAAGGGATCAAAGTACAGGGTGGGGCAGGAGATAGCCCTCACCTAATGCCAGCTCTGGAGCCTGCCCAGCACGTCTGGTTCTGATGCCCACAATGGGCAAGCTTGGGTCCCAGAGAAGGGGCACAGTTCTCAGCATGGAAGTGAGATTCTTGCCTGGGCCATAGTTCAAGCTGTGATTCCAACGGGGCAGCAACCACTTCTGGCAGTGCTTCAGGGAGGAAGGTGTCTCACTCACACATACACATGATCACACGGACACCCTTGGTCCCAGCAAGTCACCCCATTCAGACACAGAGAACTACATATAGAACCGCGGACACACCCGGGTGACAGTAACAAACAAGCCACACAACAACAAAGCCGTTGCCCTGGACTCACACAGCCATACATCCAGGCTCCCCGACAGCTCACACCCAGACCTACGTGCAAGCATTCCCACCCCTCCCTTCGGGACAGGGGTTCTGGGTCAAGCTGGCCTCCAGGCTGAGGGGTGCACTCGGGGAAGGCTGGGAGGCTGAACACGTGGCACCCCGGGACGGGGGAGGCAGCTGAGCTACAGCGGGTGTGGAGCCTAAGGCGGGGGTCGCGGGGAGTGGGGGGAATGGATGTGGGGCGGGGGCCGAGGCACAGGGCAAACGTGAACTGAGCGCCTCCCGGCGCCACGAGGCCAGGGCGAGTGAGGACAATGAGGGAGGCAGGCTGGGGGCGGGCAAGGGAGCCCAGGAGGGGAGCCCAGGGATGGGGGTGGGGTGGGGTGAAGCCAGGCCGGGGGCTGGCCGCTGGCGCCTCTCTCACCCGGTCCTGGGCTGGGATCTGGGGCCGAGCTCAGGTTGCCCCTCACAGGGCTGGGGCTGGAATCTCGGGGCCCTGGGTCGGGGGCCGCGCCCGCCCTCCTCTCACCCGGCTTTCGGGGCTCAGCAGGGGACGCCGCTCCAGCTCGGGCAGGGTTCCTGGCTCCGCCAGCTGCAGACGGTTCTGTCCCCCATGGCCCGGCCCCGCCGCCTCCGGCTGCCCGGTCAGCGGCCCCCGCGGCCCCCGGGCCGCCTCCCGCCGCCGCCGCGGGCCATGCAGCCGAGCCGCCCCGGGGGGCAGGGCGGGGCCGGGCAGACCCACGGACCAGCGGACCGACGGACCACAGCGCCGCCGCCTCCCTCCCGCGCTACGGCGCCTCGGAGGGGCAGGCCGGGCCGGCGCGCCCCCGCGCGCGCGCCCCCGCGGGCCCCGCCTCCAGCGCACCCGCACGCGCCGCTCCGTCGCCCTTCCCTGCCGGCAGTGGAGCGCAGCCCAGTCAGGCGACTCGGCGACCCAGGACCTGGGAGGGGCGTGGGGAATCCCGCGGGCCTCTCCACCGTCTTGGCTTAGACACACCAGGGCACAGGGAGAGAGGTTGCAGACTGACCAAGCCTTTTAGCGGGGAGTGGAGACGGGGTCTGGAGGGTGGAAGGACTCAAGCAGGGAGCAAATGCTTTGTCAACTCTTTCGTGGGCACAGGATTAAAGGTCGCCCAACACAGAGTGGGCTGCCGGTTGAGCAGGCCCCTTAAAGGTGGGGACTGGAGATGGCTGGGGCTTCTTGGAAAAAGGAGGTTGGGTAAGATTAGGAGAAAACCCAAGATTGGGCGGGGGTGAGCAGAACTGTACAGGGGCCTGGGAATTCGGACTAGAGTGGAGGTTGCTGCCGGGGGTGGGGGATGGGGACAGGACTAGTAGAGAGGAGCAGAAGAATGGTCTTCAAGCTCCAGGCATAGGGAGAGAGGATGCCTGTGGGTAGAGCCAGTTAAGTACAGGTAAGTAGCTGTGGTGAGACAATTTGGGCCTACGAGACAGGACCCTGAAGACATAGGGCTAAAAGCTTCAGACCCTTCAAGAACAATGTTCCGGGGCTAGAGTCTTTAGCCCAGCACCTGTATGTCCCCACGCAGGAGCCAGCTGTGTCCAGAGCAGAGATGGTGTGTACACAGCCAGGAAACTGGCAAGAAATGGGCCTGAGATCAAGGAGCAGACCCTTTACCCTTCCTCTGTGAAAGGTGGCGCAAGAGAGCAATAGAAGCTGCACTGACCCAGACAAATACCACGTTTATTTCACAAACACTGGGAAAAGGGGTTGGGCATGAAAGTGGAGGACACAGGTGCACAGCTGTACAAGGTCACCCTCAGCAGCCCATTCCCTGCACTGAGGATTGAGCCAGGACTACGGTGTCTCCAAGTCCACAGGCAGAGAGAGGTGAGTGCAGGGAGGGCCCTGAACACCAAGCCCCCTGGAAGGCTAAGGGGCACAGCTCCAGCTGTCCCAGGAAAAACAGCAATAAATAACAGTGGGGCACGGCCCCACCCACAAAGATCATCTAGTCACCCATCTTCACTCTGGAGGTCTGCAAAAGAAGAACAGGAGAAATCAGGCAGAGACACAGGAATAGATAAGGCAATGACCAATGATAAGATCATGATTGGATGGACAAGCTGCAACAGAAGGATGACCAGACTAGGACACACTGTGACAGACAGGTGAACAGGACAACAGAGTTTGGCTGTGGGACAGACAGATGGAGCAAAGGGGCATATCCACAGTCCCAGGCAATAGGAGTCAACCCAGTGAAGCAGCAGTAGTCACATGAGACCATTAGGCGGATCCTTTAGTCACAAATGCACACACTATGACAGACAAGATACATAATTCAGATATGCTGTCCCACTAACAGGCATGCCACAGACACATACACCCAGGCCCCAAGAGACAGTCAAACACATGAAGACAGACACAGACAAGATCCCAACCCAGTCTAGACCACAAAGACAACACCTGTATTTCCACAGACGACAGACAGGAAAAGGATGACAGGTAAAGTAACAGAACAAAGAGGACGACTAAATTTTACACACACACACACACACACACACACACACAGCAACAGAGAAAAAGACGAAAATGCAAGGGGGAAACTAGGGAACAGAAATGAGGTGACAGAAGCTGTTCAGGAGTTCCACAGTTATGATAGAGAAGCACTTTAGTTCCTCTGGAAGGAGGAAAAGACTGACGTGGGGACAAGAACACAGTTTCTTCAGGGGGATTCAGCACCTGAAGGATTGCGACGATGACCCCAAAGAGGCCAATGGCACTGCCAAATATCTCCACGATGAGAATCTTTACAAAGAGGCTGGGGTTCTGAGCATCAGCCAGGGCGGCCCCACTGCCCACGATGCCCACGCAGACTCCACAGAACAGGTTAGACAGACCCACTGTGAGACCAGCCCCAAACATGGAGTAGCCTAGGGGATAGAAAAGGGTTCAGTGAAGCCAAGTCAGGCACAGGGAGAGTTGAAGACAAGAACCCAACACGGGCTAACAGGGCCAATTCCCACCCCAACTCTGCAAGGCTCGCCAAAGGAGCCGAGGATATCAAAATGAGGAGTCCAAGCTGGGAGGTGGGAAAGGAAGCAGGTGTGAGGGCACAGCTTTTCACCTTCACATACACCCACCTACCTGCATGGTAGTTTCGATGGCCAATGGCCTGAGGGTCAGTAGCACTGAAAGGCTAAGGGGGACAAAAAAGTGATTAGAAATCACCTTTTATGCACACACCCCTTGTCTCTAGACAATGGGCAGAACACATAAGAATGGATGCCCACTCCACTCATGGTCTTCCTTACCTCAGCCATGTTGCTAATAACAATTGCCATGATGATGCCATAGATGGCCACAGCCTCACAGAAGATGATGCTGGTAGTGGTAATGGTAGAGGTGAGAGTAGGAGGCAGAAAAGAGAAAGAGATGAGAAAGAAACCAAGCTTCTTCCCCATAAAGTTCCCAGCAAACTTTCCTCAACTCCTATCCCACTCTATCAGGAGGCTGCTCAGAAGCAGTATATCACCAGGTCATACGCACAGACAGCCTCCACCACAGTTGGTTCTGACAACCAATAGCCCTTACACTTACCTGACCAGGTTCTTGGTCTTGATTCTGGGGGCCTTCACCCCTCCTCCAATGATGGAGGAGCCAGTAATATAGATGCCCCTGGAGGAAGGATAAGAAACCGATGAGCAGAGCTCAAGCTGTCACTGCCCCCAGGATGATTAAGAGCCCAGTAACACCTGCCATGACTCAGCCCCTCCCCACTCAACACTCCCCATCCCAACACTCACCAGGCCGCCCCAACCACAGACAGGGAGATTGCTAGGCCAATGCCCAGGTTTGACCACATGAAGGGGGAAGTCTCAGTGAGGAACCTGGCATGGAAACGGGAAGAAAGCAATTCAGCTGTGGTCAGAAGGGGGCACAGAACCCTTTGCCTCTCATGCCCCTCCAGCCCCACCAGGCCTGAATGCTGCAAAGACAGACTTCATGTGTCCTGTAAGTCCATGTTATGGACAGCTGGTGGTGGCATGGAGCAGAGAAGCAGCTCCTAGAGGAGTCCTCTCCCTGCCCTCTCTTACCATGCCACATCAAAGCGGAAGCCCAAGTCAAAAATGGTGTAGCAGATTCCTACAGCAGTGAGAAAAAAGGGTTAGGGATTGCTCTCTAAAGAGAATCCTCAACCTAAAGAAGTACTCCCCAGCTGACCTCCACCCACATGCAAGTCAAGGCAGTTCTCAGGCTGGCGCTCACGTAAACCAGATACCTCCGCCCAGGGACTCATTTTCCGCCACTCCCTCAGTAACATATCATCTCCCTCAATGACACCCAGACCCTCCACAGGCCTGCCCCGCAGACCCAAAAACACTGGAGGCCCGGAAAGGAGCAAGCGCTCAGTCCAGGCCCCGCCAGATTCCGCTGGCCCAGTCCGCACCGCTGTTTACCCAACAAGCTGCGGGGGGTGGGGTGGGGGGCCGGAGGCGCAAAACGACGGGAAAAGAGGAACCGGAGCAGCCGGCTCATGACCCCAGCAGGCGGGTAGCAAGACAGGGATGGCAGCAGTGAGACGCAGGAGATGGCGGTAGTGACAGAAAGGGGCTAGTGCTGCTCTCGCGGCCTCCAACAATCGCCGCCTGCGCCCCTCCTCAAGCAGCTGGAAACCGGCCTCCTCTACCGCGGTCAGGGACCCCAAGTCAGGGAGCCCGGGGCAGAGCACCACGCCAGCGCTGGTATTCCTGCCACCCCATTCCCCCGCCAGGCTCTCTGCTGCAGACCCCGCCCGCCCGGGCCCGGCCTCACCCACGACGATCATGCAGGCCCAGAAGGCCACAAAGACCCCGGAGTAGAGCAGCGCTAGCCCCGTCATGGCTGCAATGACAACGGGGGTCGGATCAGTGAGGCCAGAGCTAAACTGCGTTCCCTCGTCCACAGCCCGCCCAGGAGTCTGTCCTCCCGCCCTACAGCGTCTCCTGACGCGCCCACGTGACGGAAGGCACCACGTGACCCATGCCGGCCCCTGCGCGACGTCGCTGCTCGTCTGGAGCCAGGCGACGGCCCGCGCTGAGCATTGTGGGGGTTGTAGTCGTGCCTTGGGGGAGCTCCCAGCGTCCACTCACCAGGTACCAGGGCTGTGGCATCTCCAGTCGCCTTGCCTTATTTCCGAGACTGCCCGCGGGGCTCCCTGGGTTAGCCTCCAACCACTGCTGATCCTTCAGGCCTCCTCTCGCCACCGTCGTCCAACCAGGTCCGGGAGGGTGCCGGGCTGTTTCCTCTGCCTGAAGTACCCGCTTCGTGCTCATCCCTTGGCCTGGCTAACACCTGCTGGTCCTCAGAAGTCATTCTTCCACAGCGCCTTCTCCAACTCAGAGGGATGGCAGCGTGCCAGCTGCGGGCTCCCTGGTGAGCCTTATAAGGCCATGTCACTCGCTGTTTAAATGTATTAGCGGTTCTCATTTCACTCAGAATAATACATTTTCCTACAGACACACATGGGAAAGTCCTTCTGAACCTACCAATGCAACCCCTTGCCACCCCAAAAACATCCCCCACTCTCGTGCCGGCCTCCAGCAATCTAAGCAAGCACTGTACCACTGAGCTACACCCCTATACTCCCCTAATACTCTTTCACTCTTTCTGGCTGCACTAACCTCCTTGCTATTCCTTCAACGCACCAGTCATACCTCTACCTCA
Organism: Pedetes capensis; assembly: GCA_007922755.1. NCBI lineage: Eukaryota > Metazoa > Chordata > Mammalia > Rodentia > Pedetidae > Pedetes > Pedetes capensis. The sequence goes on from VMDO01003131.1 coordinate 87,628, forward strand.
TTGCCCTTGCACTTGTTCCCTCTGCTTCTAATGATCCATATGGTTTAGTCTGTAACTTCTAGTCTTTGCTTTAAAGGCCTTCCCTGCCCATTCTGTTTAATATTGCAATCCTCATTTCCATTAAATACCTTTTCTCCTTTCCAGCTTTTTATTTCCCAATATACTCAGTTATCAGTGGTATACTAAATATTTTATTATTTCTCTATCTCCCTGCTGCACCTTACTCCAAGAGTGTAAGCACCATGATTTCTGTCGCAGTCACTATTGTATTTCCAGCAGCTGGCACAGAGTCCTCAATACATATTTGTAGAATACATGATTGGTATGTACCTTATCCCAATTCCCATAATCAGTTTAAAGTTCTGTCCCTATAGACTAGGCACTCCTGAAGGGCCAAGGAACAAGATCTGAACATTGGCAGAAAATAAGATTCTCAGCAAATATGGAGAATGAAGAGGTGAGTCTTTTTACTTTACTCCTGTCTACCTTTAAGGTACATCACTTTGCATGAAGCACCCACTATGTTGACTGACACCTGTGTTTAAACCCAAATGTTCTCTTCACTCCTTTTCTTCTGGCAATTATTTTTGTCCTCCATAACATGTAGCTTAGGTGTCTTCTCTCTGGGAAGTCTCCTGAGTCCTCCTTAGGTAGGCCGCCTGCTGTGGGGTCCAGCTACCCCTGAGGCTTCCCTTTTCACAGAGAGTGCCATTTCACTTTGTTGTTACTGCACTTTTACCATATAATCTAATATGTACTCTTTCAACAGTTTTAGAAGGCTACAAAATCAGGTGTGAATTAGAATTGCGTGTGGATTGGATTCGAGGTTGAGAGCTGGGTCAATAACTGTCATCCTTCTCAACTACACTAAAGACAGGAATCTGGTTAAATAAAATTCACATCTCCATCCATAGGACCTGAGCAGGACCCGAGTGTTGGACAAATAAAAAGAAACAGAAAAAGTATATGGTTTATTTGAGATTCTGTGATGTCTCTGAGAAACAAGTCTGAGTCAATGCAGACCAGCACCATCCAATAGAACTTCCTGTCATGATGGAAATGTCCTCTAGTTGCAGTGTGTCCTCATGCAAGTCCTTGAAATGTGACTAGCATGACTAAGTTTTTAATCTACTTTATTTAAATAGCCATGTGTGCCTAATGAATACCATCATGGAAGTGCAGGTCTAGACCAGTGGTTCTCAACTAGGAGCAGTTATGCCCTCATAGGGGATATTTGCCAACATCTGGAGACATTTTTGGTTGTCATAGCTGGGGAAGGGTGTTTCTAATGTCTAGTGGACAAAGGCAGGGTTGCTGCTGAACATTGTACCATATACAGAATAGCCTCCATAACAAAGAATTACGTGACCCAAAATGTCAGCAAGTGCTGAGATTGAGAAACTGGTCTGCACAATCTAACACCTGCCCTTTAACAAGGGCAGACCCTCATCTGTAGACTAGGAACTGGGCTTGGCCACAGGTCTTGGGCCAGAAGACCTCAGGGAAGTCCCTAAGTCTTTTTCCTACCCTGGTCTGTCAAAGATTAGGCATGTACTTAGCCAATGTGTGTTGAGCCTACTCCAGTGCCAGGATATGGGTCCTATCCTCAGTGAGGGGCTATTTGCCCTCTCTCCATCTACGCTCCTTCGTGGTCCTGTGAGGTGATGAGAAACCAGGGCAGGGAGCACTGAAAGTTCCCGCAGAGACTCACAAATCCTTCTATGTCTCTGGCCTCACACAGAATCAACTGGTTCCCTCGTCTTCATAGGCGATGGCAATCCCTCGTCTTCCACTCACAGCTTCTGTCACGGGCATCTGACCCAGGCGGGGCTCTAGCCCCTGCCAGCTCCGGGAGCTGAGAAATGAGGCTGCAGGGGAAGAAGCTGAGGCTGAGTGGGCTGGATCTGGAGACAAGTCCAGCAGGTGGTGGAGACTTGCACTTACCTGCAGGGCTGCTCTCAGCCAGCTCCAGCTGGGGCCGTGGGGTCAAGGCAGAGCACATAGGATCATTTGATGACTTCCAAGAAGGTGGGGGTAAGAGCTCCCCAGAAATGAGTGACACATCTGGGGTGTTCCATAACTCTGAATCAGGTGGTGGGAGGGGCACATGGAAGGGAGAACCTGGAAGGGAGGGAAAAAGGAAGTCTGTACTGGTGCTTCAACTCCACGGCCCAAGTTTCCAGCTGAGGCAGTCCCCCACCACTCACCAGGCAACAAGTCTGCATAGTGTGTGAGGTGGGGAGCCAGGCCCGGAGGTGGCCAGGCAGGGTTGCAAGCAGCCTCCAACTCACATGGTGCCAATATAGGCCTGAAGAAGCTACCAGAAGGCTGGGGGGCGAGGGCACCCAGAGGACAGGCCAACAGCACAAAGACATCCATCTCAGGGAAGTTGGCAAGCTTGGCAGGGGTGGGCCGCCCCAGGGCCAACACATAGCTACGTTTGCCGGCAGCCTGAGCCAGGTTCCGCAAGTGTGCCAGTGCCTCACGGTGTTGGGCCACACCCAACGTGCCCGCCAGCAGCCCTATCACACGGGCATCTCTGGCCCTCTCTACCAGATACCGTCTTCGAGCCCTTAGTCGCCCAGCCCGGGCACCTTCATCCTGTGTCTGTCCAGTGTCTGGACAGCAAGAAAAGAAGGGCCGCCCTGGTGTCCACCCCAGGAGTAGCCTGCTCAGGTCTGGGTCAAGGTCATGGTCAGAGCTGGCCTCAGTGCCCCCCACATAGAAGGCACTATATTCCTCCAGGTGCCTCCCTGGGGCCAGAGGGAAGCGGCGCCCAAAACGCTCCAGGGGCTCAGGCTCTGGATTGGGAGATCCCACTGGCAGGGGAAGAGCTGGGCTGGAGACAAGCAGGTCCTGGTACCTTGGGTGTAGAAGAGTGGCCAAGGCCTCTGGAAGAGAAGGAGGTAGTGTCAGGATTGAGGCCTGTCAAAGAAGGAAATTCCTTATCACCAGGAGACTAAACGTGACCACAAAGCAAAGGCTGGGCCAAACTCATATCAAGAGCTCTATCCCAGTGTACTGAAATAGAGAGATTATGGCATGTAGCCACGGGCCTACCCTTCCTTCCTGCACAGGCATAACCTCTTACCAAGGGCATAGGCACAGGCTGGTTCACTCAGCAGTACAACAGGCACTGTGGGGTCTGGGTTCTGGGCTTCAAAGGCTTTGGCGCAGAGATCCAAGGCCACAGAACGTTGGCCAAGGACAAAAACAACAGGCAGTGGGCGAGCTGGAGGACTTAAGCAGGCAGGGCCAAAGTGTACAAGGGCCTCAGCTCCAGCTTGCTCAGCACCCAGGACATCCACACAGCAGCTGCAGGAGAGAGACCATCAATGAGGAGGGTTCCCATTTGGAGGTCAGTTATTGTCATCAATGGGAAATATGGCCAGTGAAGAAAGTGGTGACATAAACGGAAGACACTGTCATTGGCAGGAGCTAGCATCAGGAGGGGAGGAGTCATCGTCATTATCATTAGGGAAACCCAGTCGTTGGATAGACACTGTCATAACAGGGAAACCTCAGGGGGTTTGGATCCCCAGGCCTCGCCCACTTAAGCCCAAGTTCACACCTGCCATAGGCTGTGTCCCCTAAAATGAACATCTTCGATCCCGTGATTTCCTCCAGTCGTGCAGCCACGGCCCCTGCATCTCCTAGTAGCGGGTCAGGGAACTGCAAGGCCACCTGTACACACAAGCCATGGAGTCAGGAATAGTCTCTCCCCTACTACTTCGCCTTTTCGAAGGAAACCTTTAGGGAGCTCCCCACTCAGCCCAGTCCTAGAGGTGCACTTGGCCCAACGGAGCGGGTGGCTTGTGGTCCACGCGCTGCCAACAGACTTCGATTGCCCCATCCCGTCATCATAAAATCCCTGCAAGATCCTGATCCTCTGGGCGACCCATCCTGAGAGGCGAACCACCCTTCCCTCCCTAAATCATCACTCACCCGTTGACACCCCAGGTCGCGGACAAATCCAACGACTCGCTCCAGCTCATATACTCGGTCCAGGTGCGCGGGGGGAGTGAGCAGTCCGGGGACGCCCGCCTCCCGCTGCAGGGCCGCCTCCGCGGGGCTGCTGAACGTAGACTCCATGAGGCACAGACTGGGTGGGGGATCCAGCAGGGTCAGCTTCTGGGGCCGCGCCCTCAAAATCAGCCCTTCAGGGATCACAGTTTTGCAGAGGGATGAGGAACCAGACTGCCTGCAAGCTCGTGGACCCCAACTCCACTCTTTCAAACGCTACAGTTTCCGCACCGCACATGGGCCTATCGAGGAAATTACTTCCGGGCTGGAGGCGTAGCGGATAGCAACTTTACCAATCCTAAACCAGCACCGCTCCAACCTTCCAATCCTCGCCTTCAGGCACCGCGGAGATCCAATGACCTGCCTGCATCCAGGACCAATCAGAAGTACTGCAGAGGACGGCGCGGGGCCTCATGGATGTTGTAGTTCCACAGGCTGCCGCTCCGCGCCAGAGTGTTTTCCCAATGTGAGCAGCTCCTATCTGCTGGTTACGCTAAGCATCTCATGTGTATCGCTTTTTTAACTCAGTTCCTAAATGCCTGCGTTTGAATATTGTGTTTGGCAACTTACTAAGGGAATGTTTCTATACCCGTTTCCTTATCAGAATAGGTTTAACAATAATATTCCCTGATAGGATGGTCCTGAGGGCCAAATTAACTGATTTATGACACTTTACAAAGTAGTCCTTTGCATATCTCATTTGCTATTATCCTCATTGAAGTTTGTCAGCCAGGCCAACATGGAGCACTTACTATTCATTGGCCACTCCATGTTTACAGTTTACTCTTTGAAGTAAGAATTATACCATTATTCAGACAAGGAACCTGAGGTTTGAAGAGACTAGCTGTCTAAAAAGACATAGTAGGTCAGAGGCACGCTCAGCATCAAGGCCACGTCCACTGATTTCAGAATCTGGGCTTTAGACTCCTCATTCTCCTACCTTTTATATACTACATGTCATGGAGAGGGATTAAAGGTGGCAGAAGACACACCTGGGCACTATGTGGTTGGAAAAAAGAGCTAAAAGTATGTGAAACATCTCCACATACCCCAGGAGAAGTTAGAAATCAAGATTAAGGAGAGAATGGAACTGAGGAGGAATGGAACAGCAGATAACATAGGAGACTGATATTAGCTGGTGCAGGAAGATATGGAGAAAAAATGGCACAAAACTCATGCAAAAGTGGGGAAAAGAAAAAGGAGGGGGATGCATGTAGGCATAATCAGTCTCCCACCAAGAGGATGCAAACATGGATGAGAGTGGGGAGAACTCAGCCCTGCTCTCCATACGTTATTGAGAAGGCTCAGTGCCAGAGAGGCAGCCCAGGTGGAACTAAGCCTGAGGAAATAGGGAAACAACCCTGCTGAGGGAAGAAAGCAAGAGCAGGCCAGGAGCTGTCCTTGGTCCTGACTGAGCCCTGATCATCTGAGCTAGAGGTCCCCAGAAGTAGGGAGGTATGGGTACGCAAGCAATACTAGGTCCTATTTTTCTCCTCTTGCAGGAGCTACAATGCCTTCTCCCCTCCCCTACCCTACTCCCCCACTCAGCTCCACTTTCTATCACCCTCTTCAACTAGGTGCAAGTTTGAGTGTTCCAAAACCCCACAACAGCCATCCATCTCGGAACTCCAAACCCCACTCTACTTCTTCCCTCCCAAATGGATCCTCAAGGCCCCAAATCCTGTTCTTAGGAAGCCTCCCATTCCCATCAGAAATGAAACTTCCTCCATGCAGCCTTTCCTTCCCATTGTCCCAGCTTGGTATGTTAGCTATGAACTAGGTTAGCCTTTGTTTAGAGCAGAGTGCAGCATTATTTTTGTTGTTGTTGTTTTGTTTAGCTTTTTGGTTTTGTTTTGTTCAGTGCTGGAGAACCCAGGGCCTTGCACATACTAGGGAAGTGCTCTGCCATGAGGCTATATCCTCAGCCCCAGCATTATTGATTAACTAAATATATGCATGCATGCACACTGGGACTAACTGAATTGGACTGGGAAATTGCTGATACTACTGCATCTCTACCCCAAGGGGAATGGCAATATTCTGAATGGATCCAGCCTTGGCAGCTTGGCCACAGCAGTATCCTTCCCATCCCAGAAGCTGGAGGGTATCCCCTCACTCTTGACCAAGGCCTGGGTCCAAGTGTCCTCCCATCCTTCCTCCAGGCCTGTGGGCCCAGGCTTTCAGTTAGGTGATGGTTGAAGCAGAAACGAAGCAGAGGTAGCAGTGAGGGTCCAGGTTTACTGATTGGGGACAGGAAGGGGTTAATGGGATGGGGCACTCCTCAGTAGTCAGCTGTATAATCTGTGCCATGTAGCCCCCGGCACAGCAGTGTGAACTCCTTCACCATCTCCTTTACCCGCCTCTTGTTCACTCGCTCACTGGAGGAGGAAAAGGAGAACAGGTTATTATCATCTACCATCACTGCCACCTCTTCACTATACGAGCCTAGGCCCACTTCAGCTTTGCTCACCGAAGTATATGCTGGCTGAAGGTGTCCTTCTGTTCAGGGCTGAGGCGGGCAGAGGGGAAACCAGGTGGCTGTAGTGCCTCCTTGATCCACATGCTCAGGAGGCTAAAGCAGTGTTTGTTCAGGGCGAACAGGATGTCAGCAAAGCAGTCCATGAGGCTGCGGGAGGCCTGGCCACCAATGGCCTGAGGGAGAGGGGTTCTCAGTATACTAGGTCCTTGCTCCTTCTGCAGCAAAGAGGCTAACCATGCTCCAGGCTCTCGGGGACAATTCCATAACCAAACTGCACAAGTGAGCACTGCTTTTTGAGTCAGCTGATCCTCATAGCAACTCTAACAACTTTCAGCCATTTAATTGTCAAGGAAGAAACAGAATCTGAGAGGTTAGCGAAGGAAAGGTTCAAGCCTCCCAGAATACCAGCTGCCTCAGCAGTGAGGGCCCCAACCCATCAAACCCCATTGCTCCACCTCACCTCCAGCACTGCTATGAGCAGCATTCGACCATCCTCCTGTACCACCTTTCCCACGGATTCTATTTCCCCACAACGAGGCAGCAGCTCAGTCTGCAGAGGGTGGAGAGGCCTGTCAGCCCCAGTTCCTTCCCACCCCTCCCTGAGGATGAGCTCTGCCTATCACACCCCTACCCTCCAGAGTCCTGGGAAGGGTAGGGTGGGGGTTCAGGGGTCAGCATGGGACTCACAAAGAAGCCACAGGAGGCTTTGACAGTAGGTGCCTCAGGGAACTTGAGGGCCAGCACAGCTGTTGGAGAAGTAGAGGCAGATCAGATGGGGCCTAAGGATCCTCCCAGGGGAGCCCCAGGCCCACCTATCCACCTGGCCCCACTTACCACACTGGAACACGGCTTTGACATCCAATCGTTCACACAGGAACAAATCTGGCTTCCGCTTCAATGCCTGCAGGAGGTGGAGCTGGTAAGCCCAGCCCCAGCTAGTTCCAAGGACCATCCCCCCACTCACCTGCCACCCAAACCCCTAACTTCACGCATCACAGGTAGAAGATGCCACCTACCCATCTCTGGGGGACCCAGACCACCCCAGAGTTCAGTTGGTCAGGTGAGGAGCACCCCAAGGGATGCTATATATATATGTATGTGTACACGAATGCACAGGTGTTTGTGAGTGAGGCTGAGGTTAGGCTCATAAGGCAGAATATCTGGATCTCTAGTCATTCCCTGAATAAACACCTTTCCCTCTCTCCTGCATCAGGGCAAGACCTCCTGCAGGCACCACATAGCCAGCAGTGACTTCATTTTGATTCACAGAGGAAGTCGAGGACTTCTGGATTTGTGAATAGGGCAGCAGTAAGAAGAGATGGCAAGTGGACATGGAGTCCCCAGCCCAACAGCCCCACTCCCATGTCCTGCCTGCATTCCTCAGGCTCCCTCCAGCTCCTGCTCCAGAGGAAAAGTAGGGTAGGAGCCTTGGAGCGCCAGCCCCATCTTTCACCCAGAACACCCTGTGTCTAGGGCCTTCTCAGCCATACCCACCCTAGGAGCCAGTGCTGCCATGTGGGGAACAGAGGGAATGAAGAAGGCAGACAGCCTGCCCCAAGTGGTACCAGACATGGCTGGCACATTCTCAGGTCACACAAGATGCTTGGCACAGCTCCAGCAGCCCTTAAACAAGCTATTCCCAGGCAATGCCCCCAGTGCACATCACATAGACCCCCACCTTCCAACCCCCCATATACCATCTACCCCCATGTTTTCTCATGTGCAAACACCCCTACATGCACCCTCACTTGAAATGCTCCACTTACACACTTCTATCATACCCCTCACGTAACATACTCCCACATCTGCAACACACCCTCACTACACAGTCATATGCCCACACACCCCATCCCAAACCATTCACGTACCCACTCTCTCAACCTACCCACAGTCCTCCAGCACATACATACCCTCCCAACACACCTACAAGTGCTCAAAGACCCTCCCTGCCAAAAATACACCTTCACAGATACCCACCACATATCCGTTCAGGTCCAGAACCCTCCCCACTCCTCACTCCTCCCAACCTCCCCAAACAGACTGTAAGTTCCAGGAGAGCAGGAACTTTGTATTTGCTTACCACTATATCTTTAGCACCTAGAAGAGTACCTAACATATATTACACACTCAATAAATATATGTAGAATGATTAAGCAGAAAAACACTCCATTTACCCCAACTCACAAGACCTCTCCAACCCATAGGAATCTGCTAACACATAGAACCCTTCATCATATGAATTCCACACTTTCTCAGCCAAACATATACATCTGCCAAGCCATACTCACTCTAATCTAGACACACTAGCAACACACCACACACTCCTGTCCTCCACTAAAAATACAATCCCACAGCCCAACACACATACCTCCAACACATATCCACACGCAATATCCATCAACACTTAACACATCACAAACAGCACAAATGCAACACACATCAACGTACAACGTGCATCAATGCACATGTCTGCATGTGAATTTCACATTTACCTCAATGCCCAACACGATACACATACTACTTATAGCAGGTGATTTCTGTCCCCTTCCCAAACCAAACTCAAAACATACAAAATAAGGTACAACATACTTAAACACATACCAGACACAAACACACCCTAATGTGGTCTCACAGTGGAGCCTGCACCCCACCTTCCAGCAGCAATGCAAGCTCTCCACCAGCCAGACGCTGGGCTCCACTGCGCACATTCACCTTCAGCCCCTCCCTTTGGAGCTGCTTCCAGCCTACCTCTCAGGAGCAGGCTGGGAGCACTGAGGCAGGCAGTTCCCGGCAGGAGCACGGGGACAGTGAAGCCCAGGCCCTTCAACTCCAGCCCTACCCTTGACTGTCCTGGGCAAGCCAGCCACACAGGAACAGCTGGGTACAGTCACCACCCTTTCCCTCCCCACTCCCTCCAGGCTGGCCCAGCTCCCTCCCTTCAGGATCAGTCTCTCCCTGGTCTTTGTAGGAGACTGAGCTAGTTGAGGCAAAGGGGCACTAAAGGAGGATGTTGGGTTGTCAACTTCCACGGAAACAGATGAAGAAACTCTATTCAACTGAACAGAAAAAAAAATTTGTCAACAGAAAGCTAAAAATAGGCTTAAATTGAATTTCAACATAAGAGAAAGAGAAAGAGAGAGAACAGAACGTGAATGAATAAAACTAAAACACACCTGTGCCAGGAGTTGCATAAATGAATCAACAATATCAGGATGATCCCTGGGCCCTAAAATATAATAAAGATGGAACTTAAGAAAAAATTATACAAACAGCAACTCAACCTCATATAGTTATGTGGGACTGAGAGCCTGCAGGGAGACAGCGTGGGGGGCACATGAGCAGCAGGAAGCAAGATAAAGAAACAAAACATACAAAAACCATGAACTGGGAGAAGCCCAACAGAAAGAGACGGCAAAGTGAAGGACGGGCCTGCCCCAGCTCCTCCCAAGGGGCCTTCCACCTACTCCCCACTCCTCCTTAGACCAGTCCCCCAGTGATCCATTGGTGCTTGAGCAATTCTGGACTCCATATAGCTGAAGAAACAGTCCCCACATTCTTGCTGTGGCCTCTGACAAGCTGGAGTAGCCCTATGCTGCTTCGTAGCCTATATCTCCCTGTCATAGCCATGAAAGAGAAGGGCAGGACTGGTAGCAGGTTCATCTTGGCACCTCCTTTTTTTTTTTTTTTTTTCCCTTCGGTACTGGGGGTTGAACCCAGGGCCTCGCATGCAGGCGCTGGACCACTGAGCTGCACCCTCAACCCATTTTTTTTACTTTTTTGAGACAGGGTCTCGCTAAATTACGCAGACTACCTCTAGTCTCGAAATTGCAATCCTCCTGCCTCCACTTCCCTAGCTGCTGGGATTACAGGCATGCGCCACCACACCTGGCTTTTGGTACCTCCTTTTGAGGTTGGCTGATAGTCCTGGAAAGTCCAGGGCATCAGGGCATCATGGCCCAAGTAAGTGCCCTCTCACTTTGGTGGCCTCAGGGTTCTTAGTATGGCCAAGGAAAGGATTTTATTCAGTCTGGGTAAACGAGAGAACTTCTGTTTGGGTAGGAGAATGCCCTTTGTGCTGTGGGGCTAGGCAGGCAAGTCACTGGCAGGGCCTAGGGGAGCAATTAGCATCAGAGGGCCAAAAACAAGCGCCCCAGCAAAGTCCCTCCATGTGGACATAGATTTAGGAGAGTGCCCAGTGATGAGGACCAGCTCCCACTGTCTGTACATGCCACAGTCTGGAAATCAGTCAGTATGTCACTCAATGGTCCATTGGGAAGGAAAAGCCTGAGGAAGCCTAAGACTGGGACAACACAACAGGTATGGGTGCCATCCTTCCCAGCAAGACAACCAACAACCCCAACAAATATGATCTTGGAACCTCTGCCTCCAGTTCTGCTACTTCCAAGGGCAAGAACAAGTTATGCACCTGGAGCTCCTGCTCGGGCTTCTCCACTCTAAGCAGGATGCAGTGCAAAAACATCTACCTGAGACACCACTAAGTAGCTGTGTGATCTTGCGCAAGCCACAAATGCTCAGTTTCCCCACCTGTAACAAATATGATAATCTCTTCCCCTCTTCCTTCTGTAGGTTCCTAGGAACCACTAATAAAGCCTGTCCTTCTCATCTCTGAACCCTCAGTTACTTAAGGCCTAGAAAGTAAGGGCCCATGCCTGGCTCCCACCTTAAAGCAGCGGGTTCCATGTTTAGCAGTCTCCCTGCTGGAGGTGGGCCAGACAGCAAGGAAGAAAGGTTGTAAGGACAGGGAGCCCTCACCCTCCTTTATTTAACAGTGTCTAAGGCTGGCCTCATTCTGGACAGTGGGGGTGCAGAGAAAAGAGACTCAACTCTGCCCTTAAAGGGTTCAGTCTTGGAAGAGAGACAGGTAGGCTGACTATCGAGTGTGGTTGGTGCTTTATCAGTAGTGTGTACATGAGATAGTTCTGGCACAGAGTTCAAAGGACCTGGCTCTGCCTCAGAGTCACTTTTCTGAGGCCTGATGCAGTCTTCCTCCTGTCTAAGACGCGAAGGAGTGAGATTCACCCAGGAAAGGGCACAGGATATTCCAGTCAGGGGAGTAGGGGATCAAAGGGGACATGGTAAGGAAAGAGTACAGCTGGAAGGCTGCAGTCATGAGGACATTGGTAGGAGAGGACATTAGAGGTACACCAGAACTTTGTCACATGAATAAAGATGGAATGGGCAGCAATGAAAGGGTTTTAGGCCAGGGATGAAAAACACTCAGATTAGTGTTTTATGAAGAATATTATGACTGTGAGCGCAGAATGGATTGGAAAGAAGGGCAGGTATCAAGGTAGAAGTTTGTGGAGATAATTTAGGTAAGACAAACCCCTAAACTGAGGCAGAGGTCATGAAGCATGGGAGGAATGGGCCCACCGAGGGAGTAAACAGAGTCAGGATCATTGGGACTTGTCTTAGAGTGGATACAAGGCATGGGGTAGATGGAGCTGGGGATGACCACATCAGGTTTCTGGCTCAGGTTTCTCCCCAGTTTAGATTACTTCATGTCCAACAGAAAAATAGGCTAGGACCATGGGATCAGACATTGAGGATATGATCTGAGAGCACTCTGAGCTGCTGCTAAGACCCTCTGTGGGCCTCAAGCCTGGGACCACAAATCCAGGCTAGACTCCATAAGGCTGGTGGGCAGCGCTGCTTCTTTCCCAGGCTAGAACCTGACTCAGATGGAGGGGAAGCCTGGTGGCCAGCTCCCAACTCTCTCCAGCAGAGGATCACAGAGAGTGGGGCCTGGAACCACCACCAAAGGTACTTGGCTTTGAACCTAGAAAGGACTAAACCTTGATATGGGGAAAGGAATCAGCACTCTGAGTATTTTATGTGCAAAAATCCCAAGCCAGGACCCCAAAGGGAGCAACTTGATTATCTACAACAATCCAACCACATATGTGGTATCTTGATTTCACAGGTATGAAAATGAGGCTCAGCAAAGGTAAGTGACTTGCCCAAGGTCACACAACTAGTTGGTGATGATGAGCTTAAAATCTAGGTCTACGTGATTTCAAAGCCCACAAACTTCCCATTTCTTATTATATCCCAAAGGAAAGGAGCCAGCCTAGTGCCCCAAGTCCCTCAGTGCCTCTGCCCACTGTCCCCCATATCCAGGCTGGCCCTGAGCCCAGCAGGCCAGTAGAAGACATCATTCACCCTCTTATCCACTTCAACCTGAAGTGTCAACTATTCGTAAGTTGACAATTATGCTGTGCTTCATCCCACAAGTTTCCCGTCAAGTCCCATATGTGACTCAGGGGACAGAAAATAGAGTGGGCAGGTTTGGCTCCCCAGTTTGGGGAAGCAGAGGCAGTGGCAGTGGCAGCAGCAGCAGAGACCCTGGTAAGGACCTACCTTGCTGGAAGAGAGTAAGTGTGATGGAGGTGACGAGCAGGAAGAGGGCCTCAATTGGGGGAAAGTGGGCAGGCTCATGAGCAAAGATGTGGACCAGCTACAACAAAGCAGGGAGAGCTGGTCAGCTGAAGCCTGCCTCATCAGGACAGATCATCTATGGTACACAGATGGGGACCCCAACCATGGCAGTCATCTGACCCACAACCACACAGGGTCAGATCTCTGAGTAGGTAACATCCAGAACACTGGCTGCCCAAACCAGAAGGCCTACCTGTCGAGTGAGGTCAAGAGCGGAGGCCTGGGGGATGGTGCTGTACATCTGACCCAGCATCTCACACAGCTGTGGCACCATGGGGGCAAAGTCATCCAGCAGTGTCTTAACAGACTTCTCAAAGATGGCACATACTGCCTGGGGAAGAAAGCAAAGGGGCCCTGGTCAGCAGGTCACAATGGGCTGGAATAGAATTGAAGCCTGTACACAGGGTGCCTAGGAAAGCCTGGCCAAGCCCTGCAAACCAAGGAAGGTAAACAATCTGACCTTCACCCTGAAAAGCATGGGGCAAAAAGGCCCTTCACAGAGAAGAATCATAACTTTGTCCCTTAACTTTCACTACTCACACCTCTACCATTTCCTCACAGGGAGCAGCAACAGCGACAAAAACCTGAATTGAAAAGGGACTGAAGGCAGGTCTCTGATGCTTCAATAGATGCATGACTATCACTCAGCCCTAACACCATAGTCCTTTTGTCCAGTACTTCTAGTGGTACTGGGGAGTTCAAAGTGTCTTTGCAAAAGATTCTTTGTGTCTGTGGGGCGGTATTTCCCTCCTCTATTTCTTCCAGACCATCATAAACTGAAGTGGAGCAGCAACATTTCACTCCTGCTCCACCTCTGGACAAAAGTATCATAGGAGCAGAAAGAGAAGGTGAGGGCTCACCTCAACCACCTGGGCATCATTCAACCACTTGCTCAGCACCTTCTGGATAAGCTGGAAGACCTGCTGCAGCACCACCACAACCTAAAGACACAAGGAGAAGTGAGGTGCCCCTGCTGTCACTGCCACCACCTGAGGAGATCCTGGTAGTAGGCAATAGGTGAGGAGTTCAACCCATTACCCCCAACTACACATTGAGGACTTGGCACATGGAATCCCTGGGGCAAGAAGTGGTTTGCTGAACCCCCCAGAAATGAAAGAGAAGAATATCCTGAATTCTAGGGGTCATCTCAGAGGAAGCCTCAAACTACAAAGCAGGGACTGAGTACTTCGTAAGATTATGCCAACTCTGTAAACTTAAAAAAAAAAAAAAAAAAAAACCAGTCACTCCCTATCCACTTCTGCTCAGTAAAACCAAAGCAATGGGCTAGCCCCTGAAGGAGTGGAGATGCTGTCTCACCCAAATAGGCGTAGGGTAGGGAGCCCCAAGGGATGCGCAGATGCGGGCAGCTTATGGAAGAGCAGAGAGCAGGCTGAGGTCCTGGGAGGTGAGGGAAGGCAGGATGATGACTGCCACAGAAGAAAGAGCTCTGGCTCTGTGGGACGACGATGGCCCAGGCTTGGTCTGGAGCCAAAAGGGTAACTGAAACTGGGGCGAGGAGTTCAGTAGAGGGGCCAGGGTGCCAGTGGCTTCCTTTTCTTCAGGAGATACCCCAAGGGGGTTCAGGGACAATGACCAAAACATATTTGTACAGATCTTTACAGTATGCAAACTACTTTTACTCAAGATCAGTCCTATGAGATGAGGAAGCTGGATATTCTCATGTTCACAGTTTTGAGTGGGAAGCTGAGGGTTGTCTCAGATCAAATAGCTTATAAGGAGTCACCCCAAACCCCATGCCCAAGCTTAGCATAGTGCTTTGCAGCAATCTGTTTACATGTATTTCCTCTAGATTGGGAGCAACTTGAAGGCAAGAACTATTACATGTGGAGCATGTAAGTATCCTTAGTGCCTGCTGGGGACAGTGAATGCTGAGGCTGAAGGTCTCAAAGTGTTGCAAGGTGAACAAGGACCCATAACAACAGCTCTTGGGGGTTGAAGGATAATGCCAGTGGAACGAACCTCAATGACATCACCCCAATTAGTCTGGGGAACAAGGAAAACATCATCTACAGGGTTGAACAAGACAATTACATTGCTACATACAAAGTGGAGGACAATGATAAGGTCATTCTCAGGGTCAAGGGACTAAATTTATGACCCCCATGGGGCCAGGGGAGCAATAATGACATTACCCACAGAGTTGGGGAGTGACAAAGACATTCCCATGGGGGAGGGGGCAATGGCAAAGACAATGTCACCCACTGGGTTGGGTCCCTGTGGCACTGGCAGCTTCCGGAGCTCAGACCCTTCGTGATCATCCTCGTGATGACTGACATCCAGCGTAGTGAAGAGATTGGAAAGAAGCCCCAAGATGTGGACGATGGCCAGCTTGTTGGAGGGATTGGGCTATGGAGAGAAGTGAGTCAAGCTTTAGATCTCCTAGCCCCAGTTTGGTCCCCAGATCACTCAGCACCAACTCTGAGTGCCAGTTCCAACCCCAGCCTTCAGTAGCTACCATTCACATGAGGGGAAGCCCCAGAGTCCCAGCACTGCCCCTGGTCCCCAGAGCTCACTCACTATCTCCTCTGCCAGCTTCTCCAGCTGCTGGATGTAGGGTGAGATGAGTGAGTGCAGGTTCTTAAGGATCTCTTCAACCTGCAGGGCTGACAGCAGGAAGCCTAGTGCCTGCATCAGCCACATGCACTGGCTTGTCTGTGGGGCAGAAAAACAGGGATGGTCCACCCTAACCACATCTGGTTGTAAGGAGAATGAGCTTCTCGAGGGAAGGTTCTGAGAGCAGAGAATAAGGGATAAGGAGTAGGAAAAGGCAGAAGACAGGATTTGGGGGATAAGGGGTTTCTACAAAACCCCCAAGGAGACCTCTAGAAACTTTGGGCCGCACCTTGTGGATCTGTTTCATCAGCACATCCTGGGGGTAGAAAAGATAAGTATGTATCAGTGCAGTGCAGTGCAGTGTATCCTGAGGCCCAGTGCCACCCAGGGCCCCTCATACCTGGGAGACAGCTACAATGTTGGCAGCATAGGGTGGCAGGTCATACTTGCACTCTCGGCAGATCTTCTTGAGGGTAGACACAGAAGAGACAGACAGCTCAGGATTGCCTAGGGCATGCAGTACAAGGGGCAGAACACTGTTGATCATTACGGGGTGGTCAGCCAGCCATTCAGACAGAGCTCCTGGAAGAAAAAGGGAAAAGGAAGGATCTCTGAGGCAGGTCAGGTTGGCTTTGCATCAAGTTCCTGAGGCAGGCAGAGCTCATGGCAGGGTCGAGTTGCAGCCCCAGCATAGAGAAGTGCTCATTTCAGAGGACCGAGTGGGCAAATATACATGTACATGCTCAAACACGAGCCTCACAGCTGAGAAGCAGAAAGGATTACTCATCAGAGGCCCAATACTACTGTTCCATTGACAGCAAACTAGCCTCACTGAAATGCAGCTCAGTACACTGTAGGAAGGATCCCAAGACCTGCCAGGACAGTCAATTGGTAGCAACGCTGATTGTATGTGGAAGCATGTGTCTTTCCCAGTTTGGAGAGGACCAAGCAGGCTGGCCATGGTTAGGGATGGGTGCTGTGGCTCTAGGAATGTGGTCATGGATGTATGCCAGGTCTCACCAATGGTGAACATGACAGTATCTGCCAGCTGCACGTTGCTGATGCTGATCCGTGGGATGAGGCCAATGAGCCCGGGCACCACATCAGAATAGTTGACATCGATGGTCTCCGCGATGGATTGGAAGCCATAGAGCAGGGCCTCTGTGTGCTGGGGAAAGAGGGTGCCACTGGCTTGGCTGAGGAGGAGGGTGTGACAGGTCAGGGAGGGCTGAGGGAATCAGGCTTGAGAGGTACCTGCCAGGAGTAGGGCTCCTCTGAGCTTGTGAGCAAACGGCCCAGCTTGTCATAGAGGTTGCTGAGCAGCTCGGCCCCCAGCATCTCATAGACATACATGAGCGTGTCTGAGATGTCCACCCTGAGAAGCAGATGAAGGCCTTTTATACTGCCTGGATCCTGACCCCAAGCCCAGGAGCCTACCCCAGGACCCTCACAACCCTGCAAACTTGCCTAAAGAATAGATAAAGGAGCCCCAGAAGTCAGGAAGCCTGCCCTTGGGCCCCTTCCTTTATTGCATTGATTATTTTGGGACTCTGAAATCACAGGATTTCTGAAACCTGGGGTTGGTCTACAATCATCACCTGTAAATTCGGAACTGCTCCTTCTCGTCTGAGGACCAGAATCCATATTCCTCATCAGAAGGGAACTGGGCCTTGTGTAGAAGCACATCCACCAGCTGGAAGTAGACCGGCCGGTATACCTGCTGGTACACAGCCTGCTTCTCTGCCTCAAAGGACAGAATGTCATCCTGAGAGAACCAGGGAAGATAGTTAGCCACCTTCCATAGAAGCCCATGATCCATGGTCTTCCCTTATGGCCCAGTCCTACTGGTGGTCACACAAACACACCTGCAGTGTGTACCAGAAGGTAAGAGTTAGGGAGCTGGTGGTCTCATTGACAGGGTAGTGACCAGGGATGCCCGTGCAAAACATGATCATGTTGACAAGTGCCAGGAAGCTCTGCCAGTGTTCTACTTGGTCCAGCAAGGCCCTGGGGAGGAGGAGATATAAGGTCACTCAACCTCCTCAAGGGGGTTCCATAACCCCACCTCTGAGAGTGCCCTGTTGTCCTGCCACCGGCTGCCCGACTCCATTACCGGGAGTGGTTCTCGCCCAGGGCCACAGCGATGCGACAGATGCCATGGGAGGTTTCCATGTCCCCATTCTGCACTGCCTGTCGCAGTTGTTCCTGCAGTCCCAGCACCAGGGGGATGAGTTTCAGGAGTGTGTTCACGTACCTAGAGGCATGAGGTGAGGAGACTCATCAGAGCTATCTGCCCGTCCCACCAGCTTTAAGAGAAAAGCACTGCCTGCCTCTCATCAAAGAGGTTACCAAAGCCTAAGCCAAAAAGGGGTCAGGACCTATAATCATAGCTTTGACTCACGTTGAGAAGAATGTTAGGTAAGAGATCTCAAGGAGAACTCTGGGGAAGAAGTATGAGGTCAGTGTTATAGAATGAATTATATCTTCAAGTTGGACTAAAATGGGTTAAGACTTTTGGGGAGGTTAGGATGAGGTGAATGTATTTTGCATGTGGGAGTGATATAAATTTGGGGGATCAGAGAGAAGACTGTTATAGGTTGATATGTTTAAGCCCTTAACCCCCAGTTCTCAAAATGAGACCCTATTTGGAAAAAGGGTCACTGCAGATGAGGTCATAGTGGAGGACAGTGTGCTCCTTAATCCAGTATGACTGGTGTCCTTATAAGACAATCATATGTAGTCAGAGAGATAATGGGAGAATGCCAAGGAAGGACAAAGGAAGAGAGTAATGTAGATGTGAGCCAAGGAATGCCAAAGATTGGCAGCAAACCACCAGAAGTCAGGAGGAGGCAAGGGAAGAGTCTCCTAGTCTCCACAACTGTGATACAATCGATTCCTGTTGTTTAAAATCACTCAATTTGTGGTACTTCGGTATGGCCACCCAAGGAAACTAATGCAGTGGGTGTTAGGGGAGATTGAACAAGGGTGGGAGTGCCAAGAACCCTGTGAAAGAAGAAATTAGAAGGTAGAAACAGCTCCTGAGAACATAAATCCCCACCCTCTACCATCAAATCCAAACTCCTGTGCAGTCTGGTGGCAGTTGGAAGGGAGAGAAGTAGATGATGACCTCAGAGAGGGCTCAGAGGCAAAATAGACAGGACCTGGTGATTAACTGGCTATAAAGATAAAGAAGAATCAAGGACAACTCTCCAATTAAGTAAAGGATAGAGCTACTCACTGATACCTTGAGGGGAGGGGAGAGAGGAACGGTAACATCTTTAATGGAAGAAGGAAAGAGTTAAGTTAGTATTAGGCATGATATTCGCATAGAAGTGTTTAGGAAGACTAGGATATCAGCCCCTGAAGACCAGAGATGTTAGAGCAAGAGATGCATATTCAGGAATCATCAGCTAATAGCTGGTAATTGAAGCTATAGCTGTAGATAAGAACTGCACAGCGAGAAAGTGTTGAATCAAAGAAAAGAGTGCCTACATCAGAGCCCTGAAGCACCATGATCCCTAAAGGAGGAACAGAGGAATCCCAGTACACGAAGGAGACTGACAGAGGCCAGCTCCAGCGCACTCTGCTAGGATCAGACTAAGCAGAGAAAAGCGATACTCTCAGGGAGGATAAGATGCTTGAGATCCTTCTGCTGTCAAGCATAGTGTCACCACAGCAATCTATGGAGGGAAGGGGGACTGAGGATCCAGGAGTTCCATCTAAATTTGTCTTAAGCAAGTTGCTAAGCAGTAGCCTCATAACCTTAGTGGGAAGATGAGAAGAACAAAGAGGCCACCAGCCCCCATCACCATAGGAAATGCCATCCATACCAGCATACTCCAAGTTCAGAGACAGCCCCAGAGGGTGCCGCCTGGAGACAGCTGGGATAGCTTCAGTCTCATGATCCTGACACGGGCAGCACCACCAGACAATGGGCACCTTCAGGCCAGATGCTAGCACAAAGAACAGGGGCAGGGCCAAGGCTATGGCCCTCAAGCTCCCCACTAGCTGAGATAGGGGCAGGTTGTAGTGCCCTAACGCCATAGCAAGTCCAGTGTATTCCAAGTCTTCCTCCACCTGCCAAAATTCATGCTGACAGTAGGAACTCAGTGAGGGTTCTTAACTTGTCTCATCTGAGCCTCATAATAGGAGAAATCAAGGACAACTAGCCTAGAAGGGCAGACAGTATTACTCAAGGTCAAACAGCAACTTAGAGAGAGATACCAGGTTAGGACAGCCCCTTGGACCCTTTCAGGGCTCAAATGAAATTTCCCCAAAAGAATCTATGCACATCTCGGTCTACATCTCAGGTCCTAACTGCTGGAAGCCTGTCTCACCTTTTCTCTCTACCACAAACCCTCTGAAAAGCTAATCCTGAAAAGCTACTCCAGGATTTAAAACATATTTCAGGAAAAAACAAATTTCAGGAAAAAAAGAAAGAAAACAGTTCAAAGGAGAGAGCCAGGAAGTAGTAGTTAAAAGATAAAATTAAATTTAAAAAGATTGACTTGAGTGCAAGCTTAGCCAAAGAAAAAGCTGATGGCAGGACACTTGGGGAAGCTAGTGTCTGGATGACTTAGGAATCAAAGCCACTGAAGGAGACCTCCTCAAGCCAAATATAGAAACTAGACTGGACAAAGCAGGACTCAAGATCTGGCTCTGGGCTGGTTGTACTCCACCCAGGAGGGAAATTCCTGCACAGATTTCCTACCACCTGAGCACCTATGCCTGACACCTGTGAGCAGACAGGAGCATTAACTTGAGGCCTCAGAGGTTTTTAGGTTAGGTGAAAGATGAATGGAAGGATGTCCTTAGGACCAGGGCTAAGACTGGGTTCAAGAGGCCTGGCTCCAGTTGGTCTGCTTAAGCAGCTGGGGCAGGGCTGCCCGGGACTTCTTGGCTGCGGCTCACACTGAGCTCTGCCCAGACCTGCAATTAGAGCTCTGGGAGCAGAGCTGAGAAAATAGGAAGAGTTGCTAAGCAACCAAGGGGCTGCAGCCAATAGGTGCCCAGGAGGCTGTGAGTTCCCTCACTGGCTCCTGCTTGCTCATTGGTTCAGAAGAGAAGGGACATCAATTACCTGCCAAAGCCCTTGAGACAGCCTGGTGGGTAAACTTGGGTGTATCCTAGGACACGGCACATCACCAAGGTACTTGCCCTGATCAATTCTTAGCCACCAACTGTCTGAGCCCACCCAGCACTTGAGCTTCAGGCTGCCATTAGAATCCTTGACTTGGATATCTACCTTATGCTGGGAAACCTGGGAAGCCGGGGGATAGGTATCATGCTAATCGGCAATATAGTAATAATACTAAATATTAGCAACTGCTGTTTTTGGAGCACATAGGAGTCATGTTAAACACTTAACATTCTTTAATCCTTATACCAAAATAGTCTTTTTAAAAAAATCAATCTCAATGTTTCATTTAAAGTTAAAAGGCAGTGGTTAGCCACATTATCTATGTGTGTGTATGCTCTATGATCATCTAGACCCAATGTCTATTGCATGATTCAGTTTCTAAGTCCCTATTTGAAATATGTGATATATGAATGACCGATGGCACCTAACGACAACAATATGTAACAAATAGGTGCTGTTGACACTCTCATCCTCAGCAGAGGCCACAAAAGAACTCCCACTACTCAAAGAATCAAAATATTCTTTACTGAAGAGCAGGGGCTGGCCCTCCATACATTATCATGTTTAAGCCTTTACATCAATTCTATCAGTTTAATATGATCACTTCTATTTTGGCTTAGAAGTGGCT
This sequence comes from Pedetes capensis, assembly GCA_007922755.1. Taxonomy (NCBI): domain Eukaryota; kingdom Metazoa; phylum Chordata; class Mammalia; order Rodentia; family Pedetidae; genus Pedetes; species Pedetes capensis. Next base: position 108,931 of record VMDO01003131.1, read on the forward strand.
TACCCAAGGTCTCAGAATTAGTAAGGAGACCTCTGGAATTCAAGGTCAGACACAACTAATACTAAGGCTTGAGCCATTAGCTATTCCTCCATGCAGTCTGTTTCAGTGGTTTTCCCTTCCAACTCTGCCGAAGTTTTCCAAAATCCTACCTCTGAAATGTCAGTGTCAGGTGTCCAGTCTTGCTCTTTCCAATCCAACTTGTACGAAAAATTTCAGCAGACATTTTCTTTACTTAAAATCCTTTAATAACTTTAGATCATCCTCTGGACAAAGATCAAAATCTCAAACTCGGCTAATAAGGTCCTGCATGATTTGGATCTGGATCTCTTGCAAATCGGGCCATTAAACCCTGCTGTCTAATCATAGCCAGAAATTTACAAATCTCCAATCACTGGACTCTTTCACACTCTTCTCTTACTTGGACTCTTTCATTTGTCTGGAGTGCCCACCCTATAGCCATCACTTTCCACCTGGCTAATTCTTACATGCCTGCAGTGGTAGCCCTGTGGCATCCGATCCCGTCAGATCTCAGAAGCTAAGCAGGGTCAGGCCTGGTTAGTACCTGGATGGGAGACCGCCTGGGAACACTAGAAGCTGTAGGCTTGGGAGAAGGACCTGGCAACCCCCTCCCAAAAATCAATCTGCCATTGAAAACCCTATGAACAGCAGAGAAGCACTGACAATAGTGTTTCCCCTGTTGTACAGAGGGTTGCTATGAGTCGGATACCGACTCGACGGCACCTAACAACAACAACAACAATTCTTACATAGCCTTTCAAGCACAGCTTCATTGTCACTTCCCCTGGGAAGACTTTCACAACACTCAGACTGGGTTAAATTCCTTCTGTGGGCTCCAAGAGCCACCTGCTTTCTCTATCAGAGTCTTCATCTTACTCATGGTACTTGCTCACTCATGTCCCCAAAAGATTGTAACCTCCTAACGTGCAGAAGTTAAAGCATTCATCTATGTGCTCCCAGTGCTCGGTACTGGATCCAACAGAGAAGTCCTCAATGAATGTTCACCGAACAAAAACTTCACTGCATTCACCTACTTTCTGGTCTTTGAATGTACTATGGCACTATACACCATGGGTCTTTGCACCTGCTGTAGTTCCTGAAACTGGGAACATTCCTCTTCCTCACCCAATCTCTCTTCCCTCTCTCCATCAGGCAACTACTACTTTTCATCCATTCAAAAAAAAACTGAACGTTACCATGTGCCAGGCACAATGAGGCAAAGTAAAATGACAAAGTCCCTGTCCTCACAGAATTAAGTGGCTAATGGGGAGACAGACATTGATTTATAATGAAATCACATTATAGACTAAGAAGGAAAAACATGAAAAATACTAAGAACTCTGAGATAATATAACAGAGAAGATCAAACTTAGTCTTAAAAGTCACTGGGACTTCTCTATGGAAGTACAATTTAATTTGAGGCAGAAGTGACGTGTCAAGTACATGTTCAGAGGCTGGAAGGTGCATGGGGCAGTAAGGAACTGAAAAGACTGTTTAAGATGATTGAAAGCAAGGAGAATAGCATGAGATGAGATTGCTGTTTGCCACATTGTGCAGCATATTTAGGAATCAATCACATTAAGGATCCTAGACCTTATCATAAAAGCAAAGAGAAGCTACTGAGGAGTTTCTGATCAGAAAGAAGAGATCCTCATTTTCAAAAGACCATTCTGGCTGCTGAGACAATGAAGCGATAAGAGTAAAAACTGGGGAACTGTTGAGAAATCTCTACTGAAATCTGGGGAGAGAGAGATGATGACAGCTTGGACTAGGGTGGTAGCAGCAGAAATTGAAAACAGTAGATCTGCAATATGGTCAGAAGAAGAACAGCCAGGACTTGGTGACTGCCTGAGAGAAAGAAAAGAGTCAAATATTTTAATGATATTATTGCTAGATGATTAGTTGTTTAATGTCTCCCTTGCTCTCTGAGCCATGAAGACAGGGACCATGTCTTATCGGGTTCCTTGTTGTATTTCCAGCATAGGACTAAGCATGCAGTAGGTACTCCATTAATGTTTACTGAACACATGGATGGATGGATATGTGGCTAGCTAAGCAGGCTGTCCCTCTTTGGGCAGGTGGGGACCAGCTCACCTCTGGGCATCAGGCTGCGAGATGGCATTGACGATCGCTTCCACGCTGCTGTCAAAGAGCTCTGAGTCCTGCAGAGCAGCGAAGGCAGCCTGAATGAGTGCCTCACAGTCCTGCAGTGGCACTTCTAGCTGCACCCAGCTGGAGAAGCACTTGAGCACCTTCTGACGCACACAGCTGGGTGAGTTGGGCTGCTGTAGCAGCTGCTCCAGCAAGGGGAAGACAGCCCCACACTCCACCGCCAGGCTGGCCCGCACAAGACCTTTGCGGTACTGGGGCAGGCGGCTGGTTTGGAACTCCTCTGGCAGCACTGTCAGCAGCTCTAGCAGGGCCAGGCAGCGGCCCTGGCCATCCACCGGTGAGTCCTCAGCCTGGAAGAGCTGTACCATATCTGCCACAGCACATGGCCAAGCGTCAGGCATCATGCTGAGAGCCAGTGAGGCCAATGCCACACACAGCCGAGTCAGCACAATCTTGGAGCCACTGGCAAAGCGGGTGATCTGGGTGAAGAGCTGTGCCTTTAGGCTTTCATATTGGTCAGTGGGGATGTCGCTCCAGTAGCGAGAGATCTTGATGTGAAGGGCACTGGCCCCAAAGTACTGGATCTCAGGCACCTTGTCAGGTTGCAGTAGCTGCCAGCTGAAGTGCCAGGCCTGTGGAGAGACCTGGGCCTGCATCAGCCACTTCTGAGCCAGGTTCTTGTTCTCAATGTTGGGGTCATAGTAGAGCTGGTGCAGCGCCTGCAGGATAGCACAGGACTGAGCAGGTGCTGGCCACTCTGGATTCTGCCAGAGCCCAGAACAGAGGGCCTGCCTTGGGCCTGCAAGACGTTCCCTTTCCCTGACTGGGGAGGGGGCAGGCTGAGCAGAGAGGGAGAGCTCAGGGCTCTGCAGTGTTTCCTGGGCCCAGGGTCCTGCAGCTATCCCAAGAGCCTGAATCTTGCCTATGCTCTCCCATATCTTCTTCTCCTTACAGCAAAACCATAGGGGTTCAGAGAGGGCTTCTCCACAGGAAAGCAGAGAAGGAGGAGGCTGAAATTCCCATGGGGAGGCCTATAAGGGCAAGGTCTAAGTGGAAAGACTAACTCCACAGGGATGAAGCTAAGACTGACATGGGCATGAACAGCCCAAGGGACCCTGGCCTCCCAGGCCCAGCTGCTCCCATCAACTCCAGCAGTTCCATTTGTTCCTCCAGGATCAGCCCTAGGTCACTCCAGACACTGGAACCAAAGCCACTGTGAAATCTGAGGACTAAGACTTCATGCCAGGCAGCCCTGGGGTAGAGACACACTGGAGGGGAGGGTAAGAACACTCTTCAGAGAGGACATGTAACAGTCCAGCAAGCTGATCCAAAGAAGTTTTGGCCGTAAGCAGCCCAGGCAAGTGCCTAATCAGGAGTTGCCAGCTGGCAGAGTTCCCCAGCACCTCAATTCCAACGGGACTTCATGCAGTAAGAAAACAGTGCCTTATCTCCCTGGTAACACATGGATCATGCTGCCACCATGCCAACACTGCCCAGCCTCAAGAGACGGGAGAGCAAGGCCAAGACCTTGACCCCTAAACCAACTCCATCCAACTATGCTTGGCCCTATCTGTACCCCTGGCAGCACTTATGGCCACTATTCCTTGTTTGGTCCTAAGGACTGCCAAAGGAAGCAGAAAACAGCACTCAAGAATAACAAAGGAACATCTGCAACCATCTCCTGCTCTTTAGAAAGGTAGCCTCATCTCCCCATTCATCCCAGGGGGGATACATTCTGCAGTTTAGGCTGCTGGGAGCAGAACGCAGAACAGAATCAGAGAATCAGTTCAGAAAAGGTGGACAGGGCAGTGGGGGAGCCTGGGAGGCCATGGCAGGAAGCCACATAGGCAGGTGAGTAAGGAAGGGCCCTGTAAGGTTGCCAGCAAATCCAGGCCCCTGCCCTTTTGGCTTTCATCCAATAAACAAAAGACCCTTTTCCAAAGAAGAGTGAAAACATAACCCAGATTGTTTCAGTTCCAGATTATTTTCTGAGCCCTTGGCTGAACAAAGTCAGGTCCAGGATGGTTCAACATTAGTAAGGTTACCGAAGTGGGGTGTGATGGTGGGTCTGAGCTGCAAGTCTTCTGAGTTCCTAGCTTCCTATGGCACTGTTCATGCATTTCCCATACAGCTAGACAACAGCCAGTCTGGCTAGAAGTCTAAGCCATCAGCACCCCAAACAGAACAGCCTAAGACTCTAGAGTATGTGTTCACAGGGGACCTGTGTCTAAGGAAAGCCAAAAATAGCCCATTAGGCACTGCAACATTGCTGTCCTGCCTGCCCAAAGAGACAGCAAATACCAAGTGCTCTGGAGGCAGCATCCCAGCGGGCACTCCGCCCAAGCCTAAGCTCTGGCATTAGTGTCAGTCCCGAACTTCTGCTCTGTCACTTGAGTGCCCACCCCAGAGCCCTCATACCTTCTCCACGTTCTCCACAGTGAAGTCCAAGGCTGGTGCTGCTCCAGCCCCTGGAGCCCCAGGCTGCTCCTCCCGCCGCTCCATCTTTGCTCCCTCCCCCGCAGGGAGGTGAATCCTGACCTGTTTCTTGCCCCAGCCCTTTGGCTGCTGGCCCCCTGCTAGACCCCGGCTTGAGTGCCCAGGGAGTGGTAGAGTGAGAAGCTGCCCAGGGCGGGCATGGCTGCCAAGGCCTCCCCACCTCGTTAGCGGGTGGGGGGCTTGCCAGAGATCAAAAGGTGTGCTCTTCGGAGGAGACCCACTGAGGGGGCTCCAGGAAGACAGGCGTCAGTGAGGCGCTCTTTGACAGGGGTCCTAGTAGTAGGGCCCGGCTCTGTCCCTCGAACCTGAGAAGGAAATCATAGGGGAGGGAGGCTTATATGGAAATCGAGTCCCTAGCCCGTGAGGGGTCACAAGGTCTACGCCCTCTACCCACAACACCCTCGTCTGGGTGAGCTCTTGGGCGCTATGAGGCCATGGGGCTGGGAGACTTCTGGGGAGAGAGCCCTTCGCGGGTTACGGAGACCTCCAAGGAAGCGCGGGGGTGCAGGTTGGCGAGTCTGGGGCGAAGAGTCCGTGGAGTTGAGGGGCTGCGGCAGGTCTCCTCCGTTCGGCCTGGCCTGCCCTCTCCTCACCGCCCGGCTCCAGCCCCGCTACAGCCGCTGCCTCCGCCCCAGTGACTGACAGACTGGCCGGCCGGGCTGGGACCGGGCGGGGACCTCAGCAAGTCTCGGGCTGCCCCGAGCGCCTGTCCCCTGCACAGCTAACTCGGGCCCCCAGCCCCGCCTGTCCTGGCCCAGAACGGCCCGGCACCGCCCGGCGCGACACAGCGGAACGACGCCGAAACTCATTACGGGTCCTTGCCCCTGTCCTCGCGCCAGGCTGCGCGCTCCCGAACAGGCGACGGAGCGGCGCGCCATCCGAGGCCCCGGCCGAGCTAAGGCCCCGCCCCTGTGCACGCTGGGAAATGTAGTCCGTATTACTTCTGAACCGAAGGCAGCGCGTAACGGGGGAGGCCGAGAGCACGTGGGTTGGGGACCGCGGAGCCCCACCTGACCTAGGCCTACAGCACCTGACAGACACGCCTAGTCTTATCGGCCGAGGCACTGCGACGCAACTTCCAGAGAAAATGTGATTCAAAGGGCCTATGGATGGGGGTGGCAGCCTGCGTTGGAGAATGGAATGGAGGGGTCCGGGTCACTCCGATGCTCCACTGCGGGCACATCGTCGGCTGGCTAAGTGGCTGTTGGAGATGGAGGAACCATCGGCACTACCCAGAGAAGAGAGGGGGCTTAGCGCGCCTCAGGAATAAAAAAGGGATGGTTCTCACGACCACCCAGTAAGCAACCAGGAAACCACATACCATGGACAGTGCCCAGGGGAATTTCATAAGGTTTTCTTTATGTATATTGTGAATGCGAATAGCTCATATTTGAGTGCCAGGGTCATATGTTAGATTCCGTTCTCTCAACAACTCTAAGATGGGTATTTTTATTCATCATTTTCAGATGAGATGAGGAATCCAAGGTTGGAGAAAGTTAAGCTTATTTGCCCCTGGTAGCTACACCCTGTGTAGCTAGGGTGGCAGAGTCTGCTGCAGGCCACAGCGAGGGCTGGAGTTTGGCTCAGTTGGTAGAGTGCTGCTCTGTACTCTCTGAACCCCTGGTTTTGATCCCCAGCACTGTAAAAATGGGAGAAGGACCTGGCAACCCACTCCTGAAACAATCCTGAAACAATCAGCTATTTAAAACCCGATGAATAGCAGAGAAGCACTGACATAGTGTAGTGCATGGCACAGTGTCGGGGAGTGTTTCATTCTGTTGTACATGGGGTCAGCTATGAGTTGGACCTGACTCCATGGCACCTAACTACTAGAAGAAGCAGGCCCCAGCAGTCTCTACCTCTGGCCCTTTCAGTTGTCCTCTTATCTACTTCGGCAAGCTGTCCCAGCAGGGAAGAAAAAAAAAAAATTAAAATGAAAGGACCTCTATACTTGGGGTTTAACTGGAGGATGGCATTGGCACTAGGTGCTAAGGCCTGAGAAAGTTGATGGAGGTGTCCCTGAGGAGGAGAAACTTGATCTGAGCTTGAAAAATCATGAAAGCTTCAGAAGGAGGGGAGCTCTCTTAGCTAATAAACAAAATCTGTGAGACTCTAGTCGGTTGTTGTTTGTTGTCCAGTCAGGTGGGACTCATAGCGACCCTCATAGGGTTTTCAATTGCTGATTGTTTTGGGATTGCTTTGGGAGTGGGTTGCCAGGTCCTTTTCCTGTTTTTGCAGTGCTGGGGATCGCACCAAGGGCCTCAGAGAGTGCAGTGTTGTACTTTACCAACTGAGCTAAACCCCAGCCCCTCTGGTCAATTAGGAAATCTTTATCAAGAAAGTGTTTGAAGAACACTAGTAATTTGTGACTAAGTTAAGGCGATATATGTGGGGTGATTAAGAAGGAGGGAACAAGTAACAGATGTGGTTGGAAAGACAAGTTCAGAGCAGCAGTCTCATGTAGGAGTTTGGACATTTTCCTAAGTACAATATGAAACCGTGATGGGGTTTCAGGTGGGCAATGATGATTGCATTTACATTTTAGAAAAATCTGTCTGCAGTGTGGAGGATAAATTGAAGGAAGAAATGGCACAGGCAGGAGACATTTGGAAGGAGGAAAGAGGAAACCAAAATCAGGTAATTGATTTCAGGCTTAGTGTGCCTAGGGTGTGAAATACCTCAGTCCTGGTGCTGGCTGGAGATTTGTTTCTCAAATGGAAGGGGTTTAGCTCAGGTGGTAGAGCACTGCTCCGCACTTTCTGAGGACCTGGGTTCAATTCCCAACACCTTAAAAATGGGTCTATTCCCCAAAACAATTCTGAAGCAATCAGCCATTGAAAACCTATGAGGGTCTGTATGAGTTGGACATGACTCAATGGCACTTAACCACAACACCCCTCTGTGTCTATCAGTTTGCTGTACTGTGGGGGTTTGCACGTTGCTGTGATGCTGAAAGCTATGCTACCAGTATTACAGATACCAGCAGGGTCACCCATGGTGGGCAGGTTTCAGTTGGGCTTCCAGACTAAGTCAGACTAGGGAGAAGGACATGGCTAAATCACTCTCGAAGCAATTGTTGTTGTTGTTAGGTGCCATCAAGTCAGTATCCAACTCATAGCGACCCTTCTAGGGTTTTCAATGGCTGACTGTTTTGGGATTGCCTTGGGAGTGGATTGCCAGGCCCTTCTCCCATTTTTGCGGTGCTGGGAAATGAACTCGAGACCTCAGAGACTGCAGCGCAGCGCTCTACCAACTGAGCTAAATCCCAGCCCCCACATTTATATTTATGGTGCAGCATTTAAGATTTCTAGCTCTATCAATGAGCCAAATCCCAGGACCCTCGAAACAATTAGCCATTGAAAACTCCATGAATAACAGAGAGACACTATCCAATGTAGTGCTAGAAAATGAGCCCTCCAAGGTTGGAAGGCATTCAGAAGATGACTGGGAAGAACACTCAGCTACACAGATTGGTGCAGTAGCTGCAACAATGGGCTTAAACATAAAAAAAGATTGTGTGCCCAGCACATAATCGGGGAGTATTTCATTCTGTTGTACATAAGGTCACTATGAGTCAGACTCAAAACCATGGCACCTAACAACAACAAGAATAAGTGGAAGGGTGGTTGTTAAGAGCAAATTCTAGATTTAGGCCAGGTTCAAAACCTGTTTATTCCTCCTTGTAGCTATGAGGCCTTGACTTTTTTTTTTTTCTTTCTTTCTTTCTTTCTTTCTTTCTTTTTTTTTTTTTTTTTTTTTTTTTTTTTTTTTTTTTTTTTTTTTTTTTTTTTTTTTTTTTTTTTTGAGGTAGGCTCACCTCAAGCTCAAGATCCTTCTGCCTCAACCTCCTTTGAACTTGAGAACCCTCTTCCTCAGCCTCCTGGGTGCTGAGATTATAGGCATACAGCACTATGCCCAGCTCCTTGGCTTCTTTTGAAATGAAAGAGAGGAGGGAGAAGTAGGAGGAAGAGGAGTGAGAGGAAGAGGAGGGGAAGGAGGAGGAAGAGGAGGAGGAAGAAGAAGAAGAAGAAAAAAAATTCTTCTATTGAAGGACAAATTGAAATAAAACATTAATAAGGCTTGTCCCAGAGGCCCTAACTTGGCTGGTGTGAGTTTTCTTCTTCCAATCCAGGAGTCCTTCTCACCCCTGGGGGTTCTCCTTGCAGACGAAGAAACTAAGCCTCACCAACAATAGCTACTGATCATGGTTCACAAACACTACATAGGACAAGTAGATTGAAACAGGCCTTCTGGAGAGAAATGCCCCCAACTCTCCCCAAGACCAGAACAAAGGGGATCTCCAGGAGATGTGGATGGCAGTGCAGGGTAGGTTAAAGCCAAGTGGGGGATGAATCTTTGGGAGCCAGTTACAGCTGGGTTCTCTGAGAGATAATAGTAAGGCATATAGGGGTGAGAACCTGTGACAACTCTGGGAAGGCTCTGCAGGTTCAGGAAGGAACATCCAAAAGCCCAGGAGAGAGGGAGAGGGAGCTTTTGCTGGTCACTTGGAACCATTATCAGTCAATGTCATGTCAAATTAAATGATCAGTTTGAAGCTTTTCAGACTTTGTGAATATGATATGTAAAGCCAGAGGGTGGCCTGCTTACAATTAAGAATTCTCAGGGAAGACCCACGTCGCACCTTCCACTTAGCACCAAGGTTGGACACAGGCAATTTTCTGTGTAGTCCCATGGGATGAGGGGTAGAGATTAGATGGGAGACAATTTCATTTCTAATTCACCCTCACAGCATAGGTACAGCCTGAGGTCCTGACCTTATGGAGAAGTTTCCAAATAGATTCCTCATGGTGAATAGGCCCTTGGGTTTGTCTTTTTTCTAATAAGGTTGTTGTTGGGTGCCATTGAGTTGGTCTGACTCATAGTGACCCCATGTACAACAGAACCAAACACTACCTGACACTGCCATTCCTGGCACTATGTTAGTGCTTCTCTGCTACTCATAGGGTTTTCAGTGGCTGATGGTTTTGGGAGTGGGCTGCCAGGTCCTTCTCCCAAGCCTATAGCACCTGGTATTCCCAGGTGGTCTCCCATCCAAGGACTAAGCAGGCCCGACCTGCTTAGCTTACAAGATTAGATGAGATCAGACACCAACGTGGTCTGGCTGAAGACCTCATAAGGTTAGAGGCCCCTTAAAGGTTAGGGACTCCTTGAAAACTGATGCTCAGGTTCACTGTATATAGCAAATGATTTTAAGGTGAAAGCCAACTATGGTGCTTTGTTTACTTTTGTTGTTTCCTGATTTCTTGACCTTGATATTTCTTATGTTTTTGCCAGCTCACAAATACATTTTATTAAAAAAATTTTTTTTGTCTTGTATTTTTAGTTTTTAGCAAGAGTTTAGTCCAAGATCCTAGGTCACCATGTTGCAAGAAAATCCAACAGGGGAGGGTAAGGGGTAACCTATATGAATAATGCTTATCAAATTGCATATATGAAAATTGTCACAACGAAAAGCATGTCAAAATGAATCACATTATGATGTACATTAAAAATTTCTAATAAAAAAAAAAAGAATTATTTAAAAAAAAAAAAAATAAAGAAAGAAAATCCAACAGGCAGTTTTCAGTCCTTACGTGACTTGAGTTTTTGGTGCATTTGGCCCTGTTGACTACTCACTCCATTTCTTCTGTTTTTTGACCTTGCCTCTCTGACCACTCCTTTTTGGGTCTCCTTCATCAGCTTGTGGCTCTTCAACCTGTCCCTAAAAGGTTGGTTCTCCAAGATCTTAGCTTCTGCTTTTCCTTCTACCCCTCATCATCTCTACACTCTCTTGTCTTCAAGCTGTGACTTCCAGATCTCTCTGGCCTAGACTGTCCTAAGTGCTAGACATGCATAGTCAACTCCTCCGGCCTCCTTACCTCCTAAAGGTGTCACAGGCAGCTGACGTTGAACATGTACAAAAACGGAACTAATTATCTCTCTCACACTTCACCCATGCTAGTGCATGCTAAAAATGCTACATCTCTTATGTTCCTTACTGGTTGTCCAAGCCAGACACCTGGAAACCATCTCTCTCATCAGTCCTTCAGAACCACTTTGTCACCAAGTCCTGCTTATTGTGCCTCACTTCTCTTCTGTCCTCACATACTATCTACCCTAACTCCAGGTGCTAGCATGTGTTGCCTGACAGATCCACTGCCATGACTCATGGCTCTAGCTGGCCCTTGCCTTGCCTCTTCCTATCCATGCTAGGTAAGTGCCAGTGATCTGAAACACACTTCAACCGATCCCACTAAAAACCCTTCAGTGGCTCCCTCAGAACAAAATCCAGCTTCATGATACAATATTCAAGACTCTTTATGATCTCTCTACCCCTTTATCTTGATGAATACTCTCCCTCAATCTCACATGAAATTTCTAGAACTCCTTAGAGCACCCCAGACTTTTTTATACTTCTCTAACTTTTTCACACTACTGCCTCTGTTGAGAAGGCTGTGTTGGTCTGGGTCCAATCAAAAGAGAGAAACCACACTGTAAGCCCACAGGGAAAGTTTAAGAATTTTGAACTATGACAGAGGATTGAAATGATAAGGGATTGGCTAGTGAGAAGTAAAGAGAAGTTTAAGGAATATAGGAGTAGCAGAGTCTTGGGACTGAGATAGAGCTCAAGGAAGAGGCCCTCACCCATCCACTCTTGCTCAAGGCCAAGATACATACCATGGACATGGTGAGTCTAGAGGTGAGAGGCAATAAAGTCAGTGAACAATAACCAGTGCCCAGTGTCCCTCATCCACTTCTGAAGGAGCAAACATATTTATTTTTCAAGACTCAGTTCATCCAGGCAGCTAACAAATTATCTTTTAATTAGAGCAGTCTACTTATATTCAATATTTTTCATACGTGGGTGTAAATTGATAGCCTGGTTCTGCATTTTTTTTTTCTTGTGGTGCTGGGGATCAAACCCAAGGCCTTATGCATGCTAGACAAGTGCTCTGCCACTGAGCCCAAATCTCAGCTGTTCAAGACTCAGTTCAAATGTCATACCTTCTATGAAGGCTTTTCTGCCCTTCTGCTCTTTCAGTCCTTGCAGAACCAACTATTTCTCTTCCTCTGTGAGTACCTACTCCTCCCCTTCATTGAAATGCATATTTGCACAGCAATCATATTTCTGAGGGACTTTCAATGGTCGAAGTCAAATGCTTTTTTTTTTTTTTTTTGCTTGTTTACCTCCATCTAGAGTTGCCAGGAAAAATTCAGGACATCCAGTTAAATTTGAATGTCATATAAATAAGAAATACATTTTTTGTATAAGTAAGTCCCAAATATTGCATGGGACATTCCACAAGTATTTATTGTTTATCTGACATTCAAATTTAACTGGATGCCCTGTATTTTTATTTGCTAATCTGGCAATCTCACTCCTATGTATACTTCCAAGTAAATTTTCCTTGGTGGCAGAACATGTTTCTTACTGATGTCTGAATCCCCACAACTAGCCCAATGCATGACAGTTAGTGCTCACAGACTGGTGACTTCCCTGGTTGCAGGACTGAAATTGATTGGAGGGAGTTGAGACTAGAGACAGAAAGACCACTTAGGAAGATGAGCAACAAATCATTCAAAAAAATTATGAAGCCGTCAACAGAATGGCGTTGGGGATAGAAAGAAAGAGATGCATGACCCAGATGTACAGGTTTGGTGACTAGAGGATAAGGGAAGTGACAGAGCTCAAGGATTCTATGATGTTGCCCAGGTTTCTGTCTTGTCTCATCCGGTGGAAGATGGTGCAGAGGAAACAGTGGAGTGGTTTAGAAGTTGGAGAGCATGGGGTTCACTGATGTGAGGCACAGAGCAGGGTGGACAAAGGTGGAGAGCAGACCTAGGACAGATGTGAAGCTTCAGGTTTCTGAGAGCATGCAGACAGACCTTGGAATTATAGACATGGGGCTCAGGAGGAAGGTCTATGATGGAGATAAAAGGTGAGCATGGTTAGCACAGAGGTGGGAACTGAAACCACTGGTGTAGATAATGTTGCCCAGAGATAGAGATGGAAGTAGGAAGAGGAGAGAGCTGTTTTCAGAGTCCTGAGGAACACGCAAGAGGCAGAAAGAGGAAAAGGAAGCCAAAAGTAGTCAATATGAGCAGCTGAAGGAGTGGAAAGAAACCAGGCGAGTATGAGATCAAAAGTCAAGGGAAGGAAGCTAAGTGCTGTGGTACTCTTCTGTAATTCCAGCAACTCAGGAGGCTGAGGCAGGAGGATTGTGAGTTTGAGGCCAGAGGCAGCCTGCATAGCTTAGTGAAAACCTGTCTCAAAATAAAAAAGGGCTGGATGTGCAGCACAGTGATGGAGCACCCTGTGTTTAATCCCCTAGTACCTCAAAGAAAAAGAAGAAGAGAAAGGAAAGAAAGAAAAGAGAGAAAGAAAGAGAGAGAGAGGGAGGGAGGGAAGGGAAAGGAAAGGAAAGGAAAAAAAAAAAGGAAAGGAAAGGAAAGGAAAGGAAAAAAGTCAAGGGAAGACAGATTTTCAAGGAAGGTTGACAAAACTGAGCACTTCTGATTCTCAAAAGTCCTAAATGCTGAGAAGTGGCCTTTAGCAATGATGAGGTAACCTCAACTAAAGCTGTTTAGATGAAGAAGAGTTGGAAGCAGATACTTATCTTTATCTGTCTAGTAATTGCAACATCAATTTTTTAATGATGGGATATATTGGAGCCAGTATATAGAGGGAAAGGAGATATGAGATAAGGCTTGAAGAGTGGGAAGAATTGTAAATAATTAAGACAGAGTCCTGATATTGGAGCCTGAGTACAGTCAGAGGAATCAATCCAACTATAGGAAGACACTGATCATAGTATCTAGAATAGGGCATTACAACCTGGGCACTATCAGCTCCAAAGGGGCCCTGAGTTAGCTTTAGAAAGTCTGTGGATCCTCCTAAAATTATTTACCAGATTTACGCATTGGTGACCTTTCCAGCATTTTGGTGGGAGAGAGAGGCATAGCTTTCATCAGATTCTCAAAGGCCTCTACAGCTCCAAACTAGGTCGAGATGTACTCCTGTGAACAACAAACGCATGATCGCATGGCACAAACTTTTCTCTTCTCCCTCAACTTTCTTCCCAACCTCTCCTTTTCAAGACAAGCCCTCAGTCTGCTAGGCCACAGACTCTGTGTTACAGGGATCTCTAGCCAGGGATAAGGTGCCTAGGCCTGGACAAGACAGGAGCAAAGTCATTAGCAAAGGCATCTCTCCAACCAGGCAGCTGCAGGGCAGGTGTGTGTGTGTGTGTGTGTGTGTGTGTGTGTGTGTGTGTGTGTGTGTAAGCAGAATCTGGAACCATGCAAAGGGGATGAAATGAACCTAGAGAGGAGACTGAAATGTTCCTGGGAGCTGGAAAAACTGTCATTTCAAAGCTGCCTATAATTTTCTGTCTTGCAAGAGGTTGTTGTTGCTGTTGTTGTTAGGTGCCGTCGCGTTGGTATCCGACTCAGCGACCCTCATAGGGTTTTCAATGGCTGACTGTTTCAGAATTGCCTTGGGAGTGGATTGCCAGGCCTTTCTCCCATTTTTGCAGTGCTGGGAATTGAACTCGGGGCCTCAGAGACTGCAGCGCAGCACTCTACCAACTGAGCAAAATCCCAGCCCCTTGCAAGAGGTAGTGACTTGATATTCTTTTGAAGGAGACCATGCCCTAATTTTGTGAAGTCTACTCAATGGACAATGTGGTTTTGCAAATGTGAAACAAAGAACAGAGTCAGAAATGGTACTACCAGAGTCCCCTGTTCCCCTAGGAGCTCCAGTGGTGGTGGGTATAGTCATGTGGAAACCAGAGTTGCAGCTCTGCAGTGTTTCTTTTGGAGAAAACAGCTTTTTTCTTTTAAGAGGAATTTGGTTTTTTTCTGACCTGCAAACGGACCTGCATTCTTTTGGGAACATGTTTTCAGAGTTGTGGTTTCCTCTAGTACTTTGTGAGATGTTGGGCACCAGCCTTCCACTTGCCAGAATGCAGCCTTGAGTTAGGGACAGACCCTACTCCCTCAAGGACTGGGAATTTGGCGAGTGTCAAGAGCTAGCACTTGACATGGGTTCCCATCCAGCCCTTTCACTGGGAGCATTCTCAGAGATGCCTTCTGTTGCTCTCTTTTGTGTGACTCTGACAGCAGCAATGCCCCCTGAGTGGCAGGACCCAGAGGGTTTGGGGAGGAGGCTAGGCTTCAGTCTCCTCAGCAGGGTGCTTCCTAGCCCAAATGATCCCAGAACTGACAAAGTTCCTCACACATCCAACCAGCCCTCTGGAATCCAGTACATTGATATTCTCTCTCTCTCTCTCCTCTCCTCTCCTCTCCTCTCTCCTCTCCCTTCTCTCCTTCTCCTCCCCTCCATCACGCAATTTTCTTTGGTGGGTGTGTGTGTGTGTGGAAACTGAGTAACCTGAATCATTTTGGAGGTAGAGAGAGGGGCCAAGAGGGTGTTCAAGGGGGTGTTTGAGAGCACGAAAGCAACAAAGTTTTGGGGCTGCCTAGGACTGGGGCAGTGAACATAGAAGGGGAACACAGGCATGGACCCACAGTAGACCCAGCTCTCCGAGCTCTTGCTGCTTCTCGCTAGCCTGAGTGAGTGAAGGGGTACCTGTGCCAAAGCAGGAAGGCTCTTGGGCAGATGGAAAGGAATCTGGCAGTAGTGTTAAATGCCTGGGATCCCACCCTCTACCCTGTCTGCTGGGATGCTCTCATCTGCCCTGGCCACAGCCTCTAGGCTGATGGCTCTCAAATCTGTCCTACCCAGGCCTCCCTCTTCAGCTCCAGACCAGCATAGCTCACTGCCTCCTGACAACTTACTGGATGTTGTACAGTCCCTCAGACATAGCACCCTTTCCAAACACTTGTGTCCATCTTGTTTCAAAGATGAAAATATCACATAAATCTCCCCAAACAAATGCCTAGGACCTGGGAAACATGGTTTCAAATGCCATGCACAAAAACTCAGAGGATCACATTGACCTTTTGGAAATGACTTGGGGAAAATATCAGGCCAGGGGCAGCACTAACCTTCCTTCCAGATGAAAGTGTGTACCTTTTAGCTTCCTGTTCTTTTTCATACTATTTGTCAAATTGAATTTAAATAATTATGTGCATAATTGCTTACTTATTATCTGTCTTTCTTGGTTTAAGCTTCTCAAGGCCAGGGATTATGTCCCTTTCACTTCTGTCTCATTGTCTACTCAGAGCTGACATATAATTGGTGCTTAGTATCTGATGGATGAATAAATGAATATTCTTGTTCACCACCCAAAAATGCAGGCCCTTCTGGGGCCCTCAGTCTTTTCCTGTCTTCTTTTCCACATGAAGCTCTGTGCTTTGTTCCCCCAAACCAGTATCCCAGGCACCCTCTTCTCACCCTCAGCCTTTCTTCAGATGCTCTCTTGCCCTGGTCTGCTTCATGTAATGATGGTAGTGAGCTCCCCATGCTGGACCATCTGCAAGTGGAGGCAGCTTGTGCATCTAGTTCCCTAGATGGCAGGACAGTGATCAATAACAGTGGGGTGGGACATTATGTGGTTTTCTGTGTCTTTACCCATTAAGCAGGGATCTCAAGGTGCCTTTGGTCACAAGATCAGGCTTTCTCCACAGAAGGCTCTGTAGTTTCTTTTCCCACAGGTAACCCAGGCTCCAAGAGCCAAGGACTGCAGAAGGGTGTGAACTGGCCAGTGAATGCACCTCTGCCACCTATTCTGCTGGCTCTGTGCCTCCCTTCCCCAGAGCTGCTCCTAGAGGCAAGCAGTAGGAGATCCAGGCCAGGCCAGTGACTGCTGAGTCAGTGTGAAGTGTCCCAGTAGGGAGGTCAGAGCACATCTCCATTCAGCCTCTTCTACCCATCCGCCACTGCCCAGGAAATGATTTGACAAACCAACAAGGTAAATAAATAACTTAGAAATAATAAATAGGGGTCCACCTCCCATGAGTGAATACAAGGCCAGCTTCAGCAAGGCACTTTCAGCCATGCTACTGCAATGACTCTCCTTGAAATTCTGTTCCTTCAGGGACTGGGGCCATTTCTGGATTCTCTAGAGAAGGGGTTCCAGGTCCTAGGCCTGAGCAGTGCCAAAGTCTGTGAGAAGTAAGTCTGAAGGTCTCCATTGCTGAGGTCTCTGGTGTCTGTAGGGCTAGGTTCCACAGGATTAGTGCCTGGAGGGTGCTGTTCAGTTATCCTTCCATTTTTCTAGGGCTGTCATTCACTGGGATGGAGATTTAGCTCCGAGGCCACTTTCTGGCTGAGGCCCCTGGCTAGTAAGGCCCTGCGGGAGGGGCTCAGGCAGGAAGCTGCACGGGTAAGGGTCTAGTATGCAAAGTCTTGGAAAGATCTTTCAGCCCAGGCAGCCGCAGGCGGTGGCGGAGAGGCGATCCACGGTCCTCCAGGTGCTGTTCACGTCCATAAAGGAGACTGCCTCATAGCGAGTGGGCCGGCAGCAGGGCTGGCTAACAGGCCGGGAGCCCGGGGGCGGCCGCAGGGCCCCGGCGCCCAGCAGGCGGGCCAGGCTGAGGTCGTGGGGGGAGCGAGAGCGGCGGCAGGAGCCGCTGCAGAAGCGGAAATGCACCAGCTCGTCGGAGCTGTGACCCAGGCCGAGCGCGCGCACCGGCACCAGCTGTGAGCGCAGGCGGCAGCCCCGCGCCTCCGCGGCCCGCGAGCGGTTTTCCCCGCCCCCCGCACGCGCCGCGCGGCCCCCGCGGGGTGCAGCAGGAGGGGACGGGGGCGGGGGTCCAGGCGGCGAGGGTGAGGGCTGGGGAGGCTGCGACGGTGGCCGCCGGGCTCTTTCGCCGCACAAACGCGCCATGTGTGCCCCTAGAATGAGATTGAGTCACACGCTGTGTCCAGGACCAGCCCCGCCCCCGCCCCACCCCTTCAGGCTCTCACCTACCTGGTAGGTGACCGGTCGGGGGCGCCAGGATGGGCGCGGGGCCTTCGGGGTTGGCGGGGCTGCGGGACGTGGGGCCCAAGGAGGCCTCCGTGACGCTGCTCAGCAGGGCCAGAGCAGCCAGAGTTGGCCACAGGGCTGGCTACACAGAGAGACGAAGTGGAGCCTCAGGGAGGAAGAGGGCACCCTGGTGGGCTGTGGTGGGGGAAGCGCTGGAAGGAGCTATCTTTGTCAGAGATCAGAGAGGGGCAGGGCTTGCAGCTGGGTGGAGGGAGTTAGAAAAAGCTTAGATCCAAGATTAATGGGTGTGCTGCTTCTGGGAGCCCACGGAAGGTATCACCTGAGGGTACGACCTTCTGGAGAAGTCTTGTTCTTTCTCCCAGATGCCTGTTTCCTCCGTTGAGACCACTTCCTCTCCCACATGTCATTCTTGCCCAGGCCAAGTCCTGCGCTCCCTCCATGGTCAAGTCACCATTCCTCAATACCATCTGGGAGTTACTTGGGGGGGGGGGGTTACTCACCTTCTGCCTAGGCCAGGGGCAGTGGCGCAGCGCAGTAGGGCCTCCAAGTTCCATCTCTATCAACACTAGGAGTTCCCATCAGCCTTTGTTGACCTGTTCTCCCATCCTCCTCTTGAGGCAGCTTGCAGATTGAGAGATGAGTTATTTTTTGGGAAGGTCATCTTTCCACCTTAGTTTCTCCAGGGTATAAGAGGCTAGGGTAGCTATCCTCAGCTCAGGACAAGAAGCAGCTGCATTGAGAACCTTTTTGTGTGTTAGGTGCTTTACAGCTATTTCCTCTTTCACAACTCCATGAGGTAAATGGTTTAATTCCCTTTTTCCAGATTAGCAAACAAGGCTCAGAGAAGCTCAGATTGTCTAAGGTCACAAGGGTAGACTCACATAGCTGCCAAGACAGGGGTCCTGTTTTCCCAGAAACTTCCTGCTCTGTGCTGCAGGGCTGGAGCTGCCAGAGTTGACTGGAGAAGGTAATAACAGGCCACCCTTGGTCCTACACCTAGCCTTCACACCATGCCACAGGGGAGGAAGCTGAGGCCTGGAGTAGACAGAGTGCCTGCTGGTCACTCTGAGAGTTATCTGATGACAATGAGGCCCAGACCTCAGCCTGTGCTGCCCACCCAGCACCACCACATTGTGCTCCTCTTTGATCTTTGTTCTGGTCCCAGAACCACCTGAGTTCTGTCTTCTGACCCCAAATATCCCACAGGAGCCCCCTGAGTATAGGGGCTGATGGGCCCTCTGGAAACAGAGGCCCTGGGCCATGCCTTCCTTTGGCCACCAGGGGGCAGAGTCTGGCAAGCCTGCAGATGCAAAGGCAAGGTGGGCTTTTCTATATCCTCAGTGCACTCAGGTCTGAGCCACTCTCAGGCAGGCCAGCCAGGCCTGTCTACCAGCCTGGTCTCTGAGAGCTAATCTACCGTGAGTGCAGACCTTCCCTCCTTCAACTTCCTGTGGATCTGGCTGCCTAGCTTTGCTCCTAGAAGTTTCTCCCATGAACCAGCCTTCCTGATCCCAGCCAGCCTTCCTGAGAGCCACCAGCCTTTTGTGAGCCCCACTGGCTGGCACTCTTAACGCCCCCCTCCCTCCCCCCAGGATCCCAGAGCCTTCATGGCCCCTCATTAGCCAGCCTTTTCTGGGGTCCCAACTGTTAAGCATCCTCCCCTCCTACCTCTCTCCCTAGTGCACACAATGCCTACACACCTGTGGGACAGCCATCCCCAGGCCTTCCTCCAGGAAGTAATCCTCCAGGGCCAGGTATGTGTCTGTTGGCTAACTAGATTCACAGCCCTCAAGGTTAGGCCAGTGACTGTTCTTGTAGGTGGAGGGAAAGCCAAGCAAGGCAGTCTTAGGGGCCTCTGCACTAGGGGTAGCACAGGAGCAAGTCTATTGAGAGCAACGCAGACCCTCTTTCTCCCTCCTTGCTGTCTGGGCCACTTAGTCCTCCAGCCCTTGACACCCCCATCCTCCAGCCCACTACTCACCACTGGGGTCCTGCACTGTGTTCTTCTAGGCACCTTTCCTGGGACCAGTGCTGGGTTTCCCCCTGCAGCTCAAATGGCTCATGCCCAGGGCTGTGCACCTGGCAGTGCCTCTTTTAGCCAAAAGTGGGGCCTTGACAGCCAGTAGGTGCCCCGTAGGGGCAGCAGGAACCTCACATTATAGCAGGCCAGCAGAGTACAACAAGCGACAAGAAGGACCCAAGGGGCTGGGAGGGCAGAGGGCTGCTCTAAGAGCCCAGAGAGGGAGGATGAGAGAAAAGGGGAGGAAGACCGTCCTGCCCCTTCTCCCGGCCCCAGAAGCGTCCATCCAGGGGACGGGCAAGTGGCGGCTTACCTCGAATGGGGTCTCCGAGCCCCAGTCGCAGCCAGGGCTGGGGCCCGAGGGACTTGCTGCTGGCAGAGCCCGCGGGCCGTGTCTGGGGGCCAAGCCCAACTCCATCCCTCAGCAGCCTCCTGCCCGCCGCCGTCCGGTGTCAAATTCCAGCCCCGGCGTCACCGGATCCCGGGGTGGGGCCCAGAGCGCCCCCGCCCCGCCCCACCTTTCAGGGCTCACCTGGCCGCTCCACCCGCCGGAACCGGTCCCCACACGCTCGGCTAGGTCCCCCGAGGTGGGGGGTAGACTGGGAGAAGACCCCGAATGCAAGAGTAGAAAACGCAGGCGGCGGAGAGGCGCGGAAACTGGGAGTTCGGAGTTGTAGACATGCGAAGTAGGGATCTGGGAGGCTGGGCCGAGGGCGGGAGAGAGCGAGCCAGGGCGGAGAGGGAGGGACCGCCTGTCCCTGCCTTGGCCACGGCCAGCTGGGTGTGCAGACATGGGGGTCCTGGTTGGCCGCCCTGCCAGACGGCTTTCTGCTCTGGAACACCAGCTAGTTTAACTCTGAACAGACGGTTCATCCCCCTCAGAGAGGCAGGGGCTTCGTGTTGGACTGTCAAGGTCCAAGTCGAATCTGCCCTTCCGCTGTGTCCCGGGGTCTTGACGGAGGACTCAGGCAAACACGGCAATCACTGTGGCACAGTAAAGATGATGGGAGTGGATTCCAGGGCTGAAGAAGGGGAGCACAACAGAGTAGGAGCCCTGGAGATGGGGCTTGAAGTTGGAGCTGGAGGGTAGCATGTAAGGTGCCTGATTATGGCAATTTGGCAGGTATCTGGGGGTTGAGTGCATAACATGGCTGGAAAGGACCCATTAAGGAGTCTGGCTCGTCCTAAAGATGCCGGGGACCACTGAAGGGGTCTGAGCAGAAAGATGTGGTCAGACATGCGTTTTGGAGAATGCCTGGCTGCAGTGCAGAAGACAGTTTTGGAGACAAGCAAGACAGAGGAGAGAAGGAATTATAGTCAGGAGGCAGCTGAGGACAGAGGATGAGGCCTGAGGCTGCCTGGGCCCAAACCCCAAAATACCCTTTTGAAAATTCTGTTGACATCTTATTGGATGGGGTGAGGAAGAATGGACAATGTTGTACCTTTAGCTTTGGCTTGAGTGATAGCTGCCGCTATCTGGGTGAGGTCTCTGAGCCTCGATTCTCTCTGGCCCAGGTTGAAGGCAGAACCCAAGGACCTGGTAGTCTCACTATGGAAGCCAGAACACCTGACAAGTCTGATGGGGGCTATCCAAGCAGGAGCTGGCGCACTGGGGTTGTGCACTGTAAGGGCCGTGTCCAGCAGTGAGGAGACACTCCTGAGTTTGCTTGGCCTTCTCCAGGCCTTGCTTTCCCTCAGCTGAGGCTTCTGCCCAAGGACACACCACAGCAGCAAGGAGGGTTTGTGGGAGGTTGGTGGTCCTTGGAGTGATCATCCCTCTGCTACTAGGGGACTCATCAGTGGAAGGGTTTGGGGCTGCCTGGACACTGGGATTAAGATAGGTAAGAGAGGTACATGGGTCGCTGTTCCACTTATTACCCTAGTGGCAATGCTTGGCAGGAAACTGTCTCCATGGCCAAAAGTGCAGGTTAAATTGGACCATTCTCAAGCCTGCCTGGGGATGCTGGGAAGAAAGTGGTCAGATTCTGGGGCTCTAAGTGGGTGAGGTGGGGTGGGGATGTCTTTTGTGTGTGTGTAGTATTTGGGAGTTGGACCCAGGGCCTCACATATGCTCTGCAAGTGCTCTACCACTAAGCTGCACTCCCAGCCCATTTCTAAATTTTTTATCTTGAGTCAGGTTCTCGCTAAATTATGCAGGTCACCTCTGACCTCAAGCCTGCTGTCCTCCTGCCTCTGCCTCTTCAGCTGCTGGGATTATAGGTGTGAGCTACTGTGCCTGGTGGGGATATCTTTTCTAAAGTTCCCCAGGGCTTGTCTAGGGATGGGCTGGGTGCCTTCCTGTTCTGTGTGGGAAGATGGAGGCTGGAGGGAGAAGGCATGCCTGTGTGCTAATGGTAGGTGTGGGCCATGGCCTTTCCAGAGTAGGATGGGTCAGGAGTGGAGAAGGTCTGTGGGCCTCTCCATGTGGGGGGTGGGGGAGTCTCTTCTAAGGCAAACAGGCTATGGGACTGTGGCAGACAAAGGACACTCCAGAGGCCTCTGGGTAGCTATCCAGATCTTGTATTTAATGGGAAATGGGAAAGGGTGTGGGCTGAAGAGAAGGGCCTTGCATTTAGCATAGCTACTGAGGCCCTGGCTTCCTATTTCTTCTAGAAAAGTCAGAGAACGCAAAAGGAGGCCAGGTTTAGGGAAGAGCTTTATTGCTTCCATGAGGACTACCTGGGATGGCTGCCACAGTCTGTGTAAGGTCCTTGGGCCTCACTTCCCTCTGGTTCAGGCTGAAGGCAGAACCCAAGGACCTGGAAGTCTCACTGTGGAAACCCAGAACACCCAACAAGCTGGTCAGTCCAGGCAAGGGCACTGGCCTATGGATCAGGTGCAGGTAGGGAGGGGAGCCATTCCCATCAGGCTAGGCTGGGCTGGGCCTCGCCTCCTGAGCATTAAAGTTCTCTCTGCTGCAGCCCAGGGGCTGTCTTCTTGGCTCAGAGGGATGGCTCCAGCGTTTCCCTGTGGGACAGCTGGGGGCTGGTGAGTGGGAATACCCCATATTCTCTCCAAGAAAGGCCAAACAGTGTCATGAGATGGAGGGGGCTGGCATGAGAAGCTGCCCACCTAACTGTGGCCCCCGAATAGGGCACAGGCTGGTTACAGCACTCCCACCCTCCAGGGGGCTGGCTGGTACCACTGCCTGCTGGGCCCTCTAGTGGGCCTCTTTCAGCACGGCAATTGAACCACATTTGAGATCTCCAACCTTATTTAAAAATAAGTTATCCCTTCCCTCCCCCCACCCAAATTCACAAAATGATAATACACCAAACACTGATTGGAGAAGTGATTCCAGCAGCAGCCTTGCTGCCTAATGTCCCACCTCCTGCATGCTGGCCTGCTGGGCACAGCCCGTGGCCTTCTGGCCCTCTAGCTTCATGGACCTGGGCCGAGAGACTGAGTGCTGGTCTCTGAGGCCGGCCTCGAGCACGCACAGCTCTGGCTTCCTGCCAAGGCCTCACTGCCCTTGGGGCCCCTTGGCACTGTCCTTCTCTGGGTCCGAAGACTCCTGTGCAGGTGGTGGCTGCTTGCTCCTGGTGGTGCCTAGGCCTCTGTGGCCAAGTGTTGGGCCCACTCAGATGCCACTGCTTAGGTCAGTGATGACACGTGCTTTCACCAGCTTCCGCAAAAACTCTTTCTCTCGCTGGATGTTGTGTGTCCAAGACTGGAAGGGAAGATATGGAGAAGTGATGAGGGGGCCAGCCCAAGTGGCAGCTGGGACATAGCCCTGTTCAAACCTGGCTAGTACCCTCTTCCAGTCACCACCCTCCAAAGCTGTGCAACTGTGGAAATCTGTAGGCAGATACTTGTCATCCACTGTGCCTATAAGACCAAGACAACCCTGTTGTTGTTGTTGTTGTTGTTAGGTGCTGTCGAGTTGAGTCCGACTCATAGCGACCCTATGTACAGCAGATCGAAACACTTGCCGATTCTGTGCCAGGCAAATAATCTTATTTATGTTTAAGCCCATTGTTGCAGACACTGTGTCAATCCATCTGGTGGAGGGTTTTCCTCTTTTGCATTGGCCTACGTAGGATGCCACAACTCACCGCTCCTTCCCAAGACTTGGAGGAAACAACCCTTTCCCGGCTCTCCCCGCAATCCCAGCAGAACCACACCCCTGACTTCTTCCAAGACTTGGGTAGTCTAAGCTTCCGAGTCACCTCAGTGCTGAAGAAAGGACCTTGTTTCCACAGACTCCAGCCCACAGCCAAAGGACAGCCTGAGGGCAGGAAGGTGAGTCACTTAGACCAACAGCAAGGGGGTGAGGAGTCCCTCTCTGGCCTGATGCAATCCACTGTCTAGGCCCAATGAAGCTGATGAAATCCTGCCTCCCCTGTCACAGGAGCCAGGAAGCCTGAGGAGTAGAGCCTTAGCTTTCTTCCTATGTACGTATGGATGTATTTATTATTTTTGAGCAGGGTCTCACTATGTAGCCCAGGCTGGCTTCAAATTCATGATCCCCCTGCTCCAGCTCCCAAGTACTGGGATTACAGGTGTGCACCACCACACTTGGCTCTTAACTTTTATCTTTAATTGACAAACCATAATTATATATATTTATGGTACAATGTGGGCTGGGACTTAGCTCAGTTGGTAGAGTGCTGCGCTGCAGTCTCTGAGGTCCCAAGTTCAATTCCCAGCACAGCAAAAATGGGAAAAGGGCCTGGCAATCCACTCCCAAGGCAATCCCGAAACAGTCAGCCATTGAAAACCCTATGAGGGTCACTATGAGTCAGATACTGACTCGACAGCACCTAACAACAACAACAACATGGTACAATGTGATATTTTGCTATAAGTATACTTTGGGATAATTAAGCCAAGCTAATTAATGTATCTATCACTTCATACTTATCATTTTTTTGTGGTAAGAACATTTGACTGTAGTTAATAAAATGCATTATATATTTAAAAATTGCTAGAAGAGGCCATTCATGACATGAAAATCACAGGGAAGATGCTGCCTTCCAGGGCTTCCAGGATAGGGTTCTCTCCTATCCCCAGTGGCCTCACCAGGAAGCTTTGGTGACGCACTCTCTCAAGGAATGAAAAGGCCTGAGTGAATGAATGTCAACAGTCTTATTATGGCGTGTACTTGGCAGCCTCTCTGTTACATTTGACAGCACCGAGCCTCACCATACACTCACAGCCACTGTTTACTGGTGCTAAGGACTTGGGGCTCTACCCAGCCCTCATTCTGATCCAGTCAACTTTCTCCAACCTTCCAAATTATTTCAGTCTGAAACCTAGGCCGTCTTCAGCAAAATTCCTTGTATTCTGCTCTGGACTTCCCTTCAACTTTCTTGTGCAAACTGCAAACCTAGCTGCCCTAAAGGACAGTGTCCCACCCACTACCCCCTGACTCTTGCCCCTGCCTCACTCTCAGGTCATAATGGTTTCTTCTCTCACACTCCACAATGCATGAGATGGGCAGCTCTCCTTCCCTCTCTACCCTGCTTCCACCGGTTGTCCTTCCACACTCCCTGAAAACCCACAGGTCCTGCAAGCCTCCTGTCATTACACTCAGCCATTGCATCTGCAAATTGCCCCTCCTTGTTGCAGAGCCCTGAGTGATTCATGCCTATTCTTTGAAGATTCTAGCATCTGGCTGGCTTTCTGTCTGAGGCAGGAACTATTAGGTACAGAGTAGGTGCTCAATAAATATTGGTTGAATGAAATTAGATATTTTAGGCAAGCGAACAGGCTCAGAGGAATGGCAGGGTAAGGATTCAAGCAAATGCAGATATTCATAAAACTCTATGTATCCCACTCCTCCTCCCTCCCAAGGGGAGAAGTAACCAACAGATGGGTCCGTTTCAAGAGCATCCACTAGGAGCGACTGATGGTTAACAGGTCAGCAGAGGACTTGGATAGATAATGACACTAAAGGAACTATTATTAACTTTTTTAGGTATGACAACAAAAAAGTAGTCCCTATCTTTTAGAGTAGCTGAAAGAAGTATTTATGGACAGAATGATATGCTATCTGAGGTCTGTTTCCAAGTAACCAGTAGGGTGGAGAACATGAAAGGACAGACAGATGAAACAAGACTGGCCTGTGTTGGTAACTGGTACATGGGTGTTTGATGTATTATTCTCCATGCTTATGAAAATGTTGGATAATTCTCTTTCATAATGAGGAAGGAGGCACCAAAGGCTGCCGTGGGGTGTAGTTGTTGGACCAGGCAATGCCCCCTCTCTGGTGATCTTTCTATAATTCCCCCTTCCATGCAGGCTTACGTGCCTCCCGGACCTCTGCACTGCAGTGGGCTGGGGCAGGTCTCTGGATGCAGATGCCTGCCCCCTGCACAGTCCATACTCTTAGCAGGGTCCCCCTCTGACAGCTGCTTTGCAGGCTTTCTGTTTGGCTCCTCCACCCTTACCCAGCCATTGCATACTGGTGTCCTGGGGTTCTGCCCTGACTACCTGAATTTCTTACACCACCCTCTCTCTGGGAAGTTTTGGCCAGGCCCTCACTAGATTGGAGCCAGCAGCTGTTCTTACAGTTCACAGTCTCTTATTTCCAGCCCAGATTTCTTGCCTGTCTGGAAGACTACTGGGTGAGCCATTCACCCTCCAGCCTCTTCCCTCCCCTCTCCTCCATATCCTGAGAGAGCACTTAGCCTGTGGAAGCCCTGCAGTCTCTGCACTTGGCTCCAGCTGTTCTCATCACATGTCAGCAGTCATCGCCTAACTGCTCCCTACAATGGCCACTTTTCATGGGATTAGTGCCTTTAGGAGAGACTCAGGAGAGCCCCCCAGCCCTGCCCACCATGTATGGACACTGTGCAAAGAAGGCCCCCTGTGAACCAGGAAGTGACTCCTCATCAGATACCAAATCTGCCTTCACCTTGATCTTGGACTCCCAGCCTTCAAGACTGTGAGAAATAAATTTCTGTTCTTTAAAAGCCATGCAGTCAGTGGCATTCTGTTATGACAACTGGAACTGACCAAGACAGAGCCAAAAAAAAAAAAAAAAAAAAGCCTAGTACAATATAAATGGTAACTGAAGCCACAGATGGGGAGGTCAATTTGGAGAATATACAGAGTGAGAAGACTGTCTAGGACGGAGCCTTAGCTAATGTTGATTCTTGAGGGGTAGAGCTAAACTAAAGACACACAGAGAGAGTAAGCTAGAAGGGCAAGTGACATAAGAGGAACAGAAGAAATTACTAACTCAGAAGTCTAAGCAAGAAGGAGTGGTCAATGTAAAAAATGTTTGAGAGGTGAAGAAAGATAACACATGTCCTTTGGATCTGGCAGTCTTGGAGTAGGCCACAGGTAACCTGGTAGGAAGACGTATGAGCTGGGGGGCAGTGGGGAAGGGGTGAATGGGAGTGTGTAGTGTGAAGGAGTCTGCCAGTGGGAGCCCATCGAATTGCCTGCCCAGCTTCGGCTTTCTCACTGGAGGAAGGACAATGGTTGGGAACTTGCCACGGCGAGGCTCAGGAACAGCATGGTGGGAGCTAGAGAGGGGCAGAAAAAGAGACTGGGGAGCAGGAATGAGGGCTAGTGGGGACTAGACCCCCTGGATTTATAGAAATTTGGACCTGCACAAATAAGAGATTTCTTCCAACCATGCCCTGCTACCCAGAGTAGGGGCAGAGAAGCAGTTCAGGGCACTGGCTCAGGACATCCAGGCTCCAGGCTAGGGCCAGTGCCAGTGGGAGGCCATGGTAGAAGCTAAGATGTGGAAAGAGGCTTCAGAGTTTTGACATGGAACCCTTGCTGCAGAGGGAGAGATGCCAAGAGAGGTTGACTGACATCCTATACATACGGACCACCTGGGAGCAATTATGGGTGCTTGGCAATGGGGGAGGCTTGAGGTGCAGGGAGTGGCTTCCTGACACTGAGAGGCAGTGCTGGCTTGTGGGTGTTTGAGGGGCAAGGGAGCCCTTAGGGAAAGGCAGGGATTGCAGAAGAGGATGGTCTGAGGTGAAGCCAAGACTAGTGTATGGACGTTGGGGTGCAGCAGGAAGGTGAGGTATAGGGCAAGGGCAGGGAGGGCCCCGAGGAGGGCAAGTCCAGGGAGAAGGCTGAGGAAGAGGGTGCTGGGGAGAGGGGCACATAGCCTGTGGGTGGTCAGAGGCCTGCATGTAGGGTGGCCCTCCAGTGACTCTGCTGAGCTGAGGTGAAGCTCTGGGTGGCCAGAGCAGCTGCTGGCCCATCCCTTTACCATTCATCTGCACACATGCAGTTGAAGCCCATCCTCTGTGCTGGCAGCCCCTCCCTTGGCTCTGCCCAGGGACTGCCCCCACCCAGCTCCGAACCTCTTTGATGGCTGCCATGCGCACAGTCTCGTAGTAGTGCAGGGGTGCATTGGGTGTGCTCATGTCGTAGCCAAAGCCGGCGACTGCCACCTCATCACAGCCATGTAGCGCCATGGTCACTGCCACACTGCCAAGGGTTGGGATGTTCTGGAGGAGGGAGGTAGAGTTCCACCAGGGGGCCAAGACCTCAGCTAGACTCCCCAGAGCTAATGAGGCTCCATTTCCAAGAATGAGCCCCCTTCCCCACATGCCTACCTCCCAGTAGCACTGCCCCCACCCTGCCACCCTGTTCCTGCCCCAGGCACCTCTACCCTGTTCTCTTCCTCCCTCTTTCAGGGGCCCAGGAGTCTCACCCCTCGGCCCATGAGGCCGTTGTTGAAGGGCAGCCCGATGAGGGTGAAAGCGGCCTCCTGGATGAAATACGGGTTGAGGATGCGGATCTCTGGGGGTTCCTTGGGTACTCGAGTGGCCACAGATTTCCAGAAGCCATCTGATGCACTCTGTGGACACAGCATAAGAGGACATGAGCTGGGCACACAGCCAATCGTGGGTCTTGGGGAGTGGAAGCAACCCAGAGTGTGTACAGGAAAGTGACAAATGAGGTGGGTGGATGAGGTGTGGAAGGGCAACTGGGGGGTCTATGGGATAAACCAGCTGGCACCAAAAGGCCTTGGTGTGTGGGGGACGTAGTGTGTGACAGAGACATGGGTAAGTGATGGGGAAGGGTGAGCATGTGGTGGGGCCATGGTGTGTAATGGAGGACACAAAGTAAGCTGCAGGGCAGGGCACAGGGTGTGGGACACTGTTGGGAGGGCTGCTCTGGCCTGAGGGGGACCTTGGGCCCACAGGAAAGCCCTATGTTCCAGCTGTTCCGCCTTGCCACTGCAGCCACTGAGAAGCCGGCCAGGAGCCTGCCCTTTCTCGCCTATCTGCTCTCCTGAGCTCGCTTTCTCCCCCTTCTGCTGTCTCTCCTGGCTGTCAGTCAACTGTGCTAAAGTGCACCTGAAAAATAGAGACAGAACGTGAGCCAGCACGGCACAGCAGAATGACACTCAACTCAGTTCTGCCACTCACCAGAGCTGAATGATTTCAGTCTCATTAACTGTAAAATGAAATAATTTTAATACCTGCATCCCTGAGGCATCTCGGTCCCATTCCAGAAAGGCCTCATCTCTAAAACCTGACATCCCAGTGCCCATCCCAGGGCCACAACCTCCTATCAACTCTCTTCCTTCCTGTTGCCCAACAACATGGAGCCCTCTGGTCCCCCAGTCCTTCCTGGTCTAGCCCTGAAATCAATCATTTCAACCACTCTGTTGTGAGCTCCCTTGATACCATGTCCCTTGTTCTTTTATTGCCCCAGATAGAGAAATCCTGACCTTGGGATCAATTCATTTATACCCTTACAACTGGGCTCCTGAATACTGCTGGAGGAAGTCCTAAGCCTACCCTGCAGTGGGAGGCGTTACTATGGACTCTTTTATTCCCAGCAAGTTTGTTATTTGCCTAGAACACCTAAAAGAATCCATTACACTTAGAGTCGGTAAGACAATTTAGTACACCAAAAGGAAATAATCACCAGACAGAATCAAAGAGATCCCATTTGTATAATAAATTCAGAAATTTGAGACCTATAGGAAGAGAACTATAAACCTTTGTTGAGACGTGGATGACTTAAACAGGCAGGAAGGATAAATCACACTCCTGGATGGGAAGGCTGAATTTTCACACAATGCCAACTCCTCTCAGATTAATGTATATGCTCAACATAATTCTAAGAATAATCCCAGTAGGACTTCTTTAAAATTTATCAAAAGAATTCTAAAAACGACCCAAAAGAATGAAAAGGTAAACATAATACCCAATTAAAATGATATTAAGGTACGTTATGTATGGATTTGTGTTTACTACCATAGTGACACACATGTAAGATTATTGGAACAGGATCAACATATGTCCAGGTTATGATAAAGGAAATTGCACTATTAGTGGGAACAAGTGACATGTGAAGATTTGCCACTTAGGAGAAAAGATTCATTTACTTCCTCCTCTCCTTACACCATACCCAAAATAGCTAAATGTTTTTTAAAAAGATAAAAGAAAATTCAGACCTATATTTTATCACTGAAGTTTCCAAACATTGATGCAATAAAGAAAAAGATAAAAAGATTTTTGACCTTGTGCATATTTTTTTTCAGTGCTGGGCACCGAATCCAGGGCTTCATGCATGCTAGGCAAGCATTTTAATACTGAGTGTGCACCACCACACCTGGCTTTGGTACAGCCTTTCTATAAAAGGCAATCAAAGACCCCCAAGTTTCCTTGATACAAGTAATCAGAACGGTGAAGACTTTTGGAAAATTCTGTTAATTATAGTGCTATTTTATAAAAGTTTAAAGCCAGGAAAAAACCCAGAAGTTTACAATAGAGGTTCACTTAAATGGTGTATGATACATCTACATAAAAGAAATGTCATGGGTATCAACATTATGTTTTCTAAGAATTTTGTCACATGGATATAATTTATATAACCAATAATTTATTGTGGCAAAATTTATGTGCCATAATTATGTAACCATTGGATATCTACGTTAACTCATTTCCAGATCAGTTCTTCCTCCTCCTCCCACTGTCCATTTTCTAAACCAGAAACCTGGGAGTAGACCTCAGATTCTCCTCTACTCTCCCACCCATCCTATCAGGCTGATCATTTACTTCTTTCAATTCTATCATCTTAGAATCCCACAGATCTATGCCTTGCTTCCAAAGCCATGGCTGCCAACTCAGGTCCAGGTCTCAGTACCTTCTGTTTGGACTCTCATAATGACTGGCCAGTCTTGTGATGGCCAAACACCCTAAAGCCCAGGACAGTGACTGCAACATAGGGGGTACACAGCAAATAATTGTTGAATTCCATCTGTTTGTTCAGCACACACGCAATGAGTGTCCTGAATGGGATGCCTCTGCCTCCCAAACCACCTTCCCCTTTGCCAGATGATCTTTCCAAATACAAATCAGGTCTCATCTCCTCTGCCCACAGGAAGCCCTGGCTGCTCCTCCAGTTTCAGCCCGTGTGAAGTCATCATTAGCTAATTCATCCTGCAGGTCTCTCCTGCTGCTCCTTGTCTCTAATACCCTCTCCTTCTACTCACATGATCCATCCTACCCAGCACCTGCCTCTCGCTTTTCTTTCCTGACCTCTTGCATCCCAAGGGAGAACTGGCCACTAATCTTTGAGAAGTGACAAACATATAGACTTAAGATCCTTGGCCTGGGATTCAGCTTCAGTTCTTATCAGTTATGGCATAGAGACCACGGGCAAGGAACACTGTTTCCCTAAGGATAAACCAGAGACACTATTAGTATCTACCTTGTGGGCCATCGTGAGAATTGAATGGCAAATTCAGGCTGTGCACACATTTGCAGTGTACTGCACCCCCGCACCCCACAGGGCCAGGGAGTGGTTATAAATGAGACAGGACATCTGTCCGGACCTGTGAACAGTACCTCTTCAGTCTCTTCTGCTGCCCCTTCAGTGGACTCTCCATTCCAGCCACTCCTCCTCCTGTCTCCCACCTCTGTGGAAATGTTTCTTTTTCTGGAAGATACTTTCTGTCCTCCATGAGTTGACTCAAAGGAGAGGCCCTTCAGGCCCACTTCTGGGTCTCAGTCCTTCCGTCAGTGAACAAATGTCAATTCATGTTCCTGCATCCCTTCTCTGGGTCTCTGGGAGAGGGTGAGTGTAAGAGCAGTGAAGGCAGGGTGAGGGTGGCACAGCAGGAATAGGAAGGGGGAGAAATGGCCAAGCCCTAGGCAGAACTGTGAAGCCCCTCCTGAGTGGGCCAGCTGTGGCCAGGCAGGAGGGGCAGGTGCAAGCCTGCATCAAGTGTAGCAAAGCCCTGCCTTTTTTTCAGAGCCTGGCAGCCCCATTAGTTTCCCACCTGAGGGTCCTGCCTGTGCCTGCCCCCACATACTAGAAGGGGAGGAAGAAAGCACAGGGGCTGCTCAGGAGGGGCAGGGAGAGCTGGGAGTGGGCACAGCTGGGTGTTCATGTGAAGCTTGAGGCTGGTTTCACAGACATTATTTATATCCCTTCCCCTTGCATCCACTGCACAGGTACAAATGAAACAACATGTTCAAAGTCACACAGCCTGTGAGTGGCTGTGCTTAGATTCAAACCTGTTTCCTGGATCCAAGACAGGTGTTCTTTTTATCACCATTTATATTATCCATTTATATCATCACTGCTATTCCCACCTCAGGAAGTCTGGAGCTTGGAATCAAAGATGAATGACACCTCCCCTCTGCCTTCCAAAAGCTCTAAGGTGAGTCAGGGGTCACTCACTGCCTCATGACCCAGTTGATGGAGGGGACTTGCCAGGGCACATGCACAGCCAGCGTGTATGAGCTGGATTTGTCTCTGGAACCTGGTTCTTCCAATAATATGAGGTGTTGTCATCGAAACAATCATCCCTGGCCTCTCCTGTATGTTAAAGCTCCTATATTTAATCACTATGTGAAACTGAAGGAAATTAGCTTATTATTTCAAATCCCTTTAAGAATCTGAAAAAAGCTTCAGTGGGGAGGGGTAAGTTACTTTTCTTCCCACATTTAATCTTTCCTGGAAGGAAAAATGACTGACTCGACTACTTAGATTTGAGGGTATGGAGTGTCACATTTATGGTATGAAGCAAGAAGTTTCTTACACACACACACACACACACACACACACACACACACACACACACTCACACAGCTCTTCTTGGCTTCCTGCTTCTGTGCAGCAGTGGGTAAACTGAGGCAGGGCCTACTTCCTGGGAGCAGGTAACTTCTCTCTGTCCCTGCCCACTATGTACCTGTGCTTGGAAGTTCATACCACCTTGGGGTTAGCCACCAGCAGGGGCAAAGGAGTCTCATGCAAAGGGCTCAAGCCCCAGGGGGACCCACATTACAGAACTGGGAACTGACACAGTCAGCACTTCAGTGCTGCTTCTATTCCTTCTATTGGTCACTGTCCTGATGCATAGCTTCTTTGGGGATTTCAAGGAAAGGAGGAAGAGTAAGACCAAGATGGGATTTGAGCATTTCTGTGTTTCTCCAGCCATTAAAATATCAGGGACCAACAAAACCTCAGCCTGTCTCCTTAAAAAAAAAAAAACACAAAAAACCCCCAACAAAACCCCTATGGCTCCTTTTCTCAGAAAAGCATACATAGGCACAGACATATAGCATTTTGCACATCCCTGTACAGGCTTTGCAGTGTGGAAAACCGAGGCTCACATCCCAATTCTACACCTCTGTGACCCGAGGCATAACACATCATCTCTTTAAGCCTCAAGTTCCTCTTGCATAAAACAGGGATGACAAGACTTCCCAGAGAGATGACAGGATTAAATGAGATGCTGGGTGTTTTATGGCATCTGGCATAGTGTCTGGTGTACAGCCAGACACTATGCCAGATATCCAATAAATCTGACCTACTATGACTGAGTGTTGCAGAAGCCAAGAAATTGAAGCAGAGGGTGTGGTTGGCAATCACAGCCATCAGCCATCACAGAAACAAATAGACACAAACAAACACACACACACGCATACCTGCACAGGTCTATACCTACACATGTCTGGGCACTCGAGTAGGAAGCCAGTATTTCCCTTTGACACCTGCAGGAGGGTAGTAGGTGCCAAAGGCCGGCAATGCTACAGGGCAACACTGCCAGGGCCACAACTAGCCCTTAGTCCTGTCCCGTGAGGCTTGTACCTGTAGGGTCCCCTCTGGCCTAACGCCTCTTACAGCTCAGTTCTCCCACCCAGAGGATACTACGAAGAGGCCTATCGAGCCAGTCAATGCCACCAGCCTTGCAGGGTCACACCGCAGGATGCATTCCTTGTTACTCCCTCCTCCTCCAGGAACATCCCTGCCTCAGTCAAGTCTCGACCCAGCCCCTTTCTGTGGAGCTGCCAGCTCCTGCTGATGTAACCTGTTCCCCTCTTGTCAGAACGGACAGAACCAAGCGGGAAAATACCTGGGAAGAAAGGAAGAGAATGCCTTCCCACCAGGCTCTTTTGATGGCTCCTGGCTCCCTTGCAAGATTCTCCTCCTGAAGATTGTGGGGGCAGAGATGACCAGGGGCTGGCTTTCTGCAGCCAAGAGCAGGACAGAAGTGTCCACTTCTTGAGAGACCACCAAGTCTTATGGGACCCCTCCAACAGTCACCATCTTGCCTTGCTTCAGTTTGCCTACTTCCCTACATGGATCTGATCCCGACACCCTCAAGTTTAAAATCTTCAGCGGCTCTCCACTGTGCTCCTAAGCAGCTTTCATTGGCAGCTAAGAGTGTAAGTCTGAGTCTGAACCCTCACCCCAACTACTTACCCTGTGCCCCAAGGCAGAATCTTATGCCTTGTAAGTCTTGTTATCCTCATCTACAGCATAAAGGTAATAATACTAGTTTCTACTTTATAGTGGTTTGGGGTCATGGCAGATAAAAGTCACACATATAAAATTATTGGCTCAAAGTCGACTCTTGTTAGCTTTTGTTATTAGTCCTTAGGATAAAGTCCAAGCTCCCTGATGTGACTTTGGCTTATGAGATCCTCCACCCTCTGTTCTCTGTGTACCCAGCCATTGCTACCACATCTGTGCAGGCCTACCCTTAGGATTTGTGGGGTCAGGAACAAAATTATAAGTGGATGTCCACATACTACATGTCTAAAATTTAGAATTGAGGCCCAGGGATGTAGTTCAGTGGTAAAGCTCTTGTCTAGCATGCTCAAGACCCTGGGTTCGATCTCCAGCACCAAATATACATAAATAAATAAAAAACAAATGAAGTTTAGATTCTAGATATTTGAACATTATAAATCAAGCTATCAAACTGCTAAAAAAATACAATCTATCTTTCCTTTAAAAAATGGCCACGGGGGTCAGGTTGGAATTTAGAATTCTGACCTTGGAGACCTGGGCCAGGCCACGGTAGCTTGCGTAGGGAGAGCTGGCCACAGCCTATATTGTAAGAACTGTGCACATGCATGCAGACTTCCTGCCCTGCACATTCTTGCTATGCTCACAGTCTCTGTAAGCATCCCTCCTGGGGCTGACGGGTGGGCACAGAGTTGTCTTCTTCCCTTAGGAGGATGGAAGAGGAGTTGGCACTGTATGGAGGTCTCTGGGACTTGGTAATGGTTTTGCAAGGGTAGATGGGCCTAGGATAGGCATTTCTCTCCTGGCCTTGCATATTCTTCTTCACTCCATGGCAAAGAGTATGGCCAGAGCGGGGCTGGGGCAGACATCTCTCCGTCCAGGTCTAAAGGCAGTACTGCACCCATGTCACACCCCAGTTATACTGGATTACTGTATTTTTAACTCATTAAATATCACATGCTTTGCCAATGCTGTTCTCTGTGCCTGAAATGTTCATCTTCATCTGGCCAACTTCTGTAAGAGGCTGAACTCTGCAAAGCAGCCCAGTTACGGCCTGGGACTTATATAAATATCCTAGAGACCAAGATATACAAATATCCTGAGGCATCTGGACCCTCTTGAGCAGGGTGGCATCTGTTCCCTTGTGCCAGGCCTTGTTGCTTTTCCTGACAGTTACTCTGGCCTTGTGACTGGGCTTCTCCAGAGTGGGTGGCAATGCTTATTGTGCTCAATCTCATTTCTCAGATGATGGCTGGCACTGCAGATGAGCATGGTGTGTCAAGTGTTGGCATGTACACTGTCCCATTTAATCCTTAGAGCAGTGTAGCAGGTGACTGTGGCAGAATAAGAACCCAGTTTCAGTTCCCAACACTGAATCTGGTCCTACAATCACCAACCCTCCCCACATGGAAAGAACAAGGGCAGAGGGGCTGTGATGGCTGGTCCAGCTGCCTGCACCCTCTGCTGTGCAGCGGCTGGGCTGCTGCTGTATATCTCACTCAATTGTGGGACCACAAGTTACATGGTAAACCCCTTGGGTCATGTTTGGGTTTGGATAATATAAACAATGCCAAAACAGAAATCTTTGAACTCAGGTTTATCTTCCTTTGGATGACGGTTCTTTGTACCAAATGCCACATCCTTTTAAGAAACCTTGCCTTGATACTCTGACCAGCAGCCTCTGAGAGCACCTGTCATTGCATGTTTGCCAGTATCCTGGCAAGGATTTAAACACATCCTTTGAAACTGTGATAGGTGATAAATGGCACTGTTGCTTGTACATGAAAGTCTCCAACTGCTAGGCAGGTCACACACATCTCTGTTGTAAAGTTTACTTGTTATTTTTCTTCCTGTGTGATCTATGCCTCTCCTGTTCCTTAGCTGCTGGGTTCTAATGGTTTTCTTGACAACTCTTATAATAGCAACCCTTTGTCTGTCATATTTTCTAAACACACTTTGCAGGATTGTGTGGTACAATCTATTTATTTGTTTAGTTTAAATTCACGTTATCAAGTTTGAGTTCTTCTAGCACCTCTCTGCCTTAGAAGATCTTTCCCTCCTGGAATTTGATATCTATTCTATTTTCTTCAAAATTTTCTTTGGTTGCATTTTTATATTTTGCTATTTGGAAGTTATTTTTGATGTATGCTATGAGGAGAGGGTCAAAAAACCTTTTTGAAAGCTATATTTGGAAAAAGCAAAGAACAAAGAGAGGAGTTGGCTTGGGGAAGACCATGTGATGCTGACAGACAACTCAGGGAGGCAGGGCGCCAGGGACTGTTTAGTTTTCTTCTTTATCAAGGAGAACCATCTTGAAACTGGAGAAAGAAAATCAAATATGGCGTAGAGGAAAGAGATTCCCACGAGAGGCCAGAAAAGAGCAAGAAGATTCACGAGTCTGGATCCAAGAGAACCATCTCTGAGGGCAATGAAAGCAGGAGAGAATCATGCCTGAGAACTATAAGTTTTGGGTCAGAATCCCAACTCTCCAGAATTTACTGCCTCACTCTGGGCCTTGGTTTCCACATTTGTTTACTTGACTAAGTATATCAATTATGTTTCAAACACTGCTGGAGGGACTGGGCTTACAGAGATACACAAGACTATTCCTGGCCCCGAGTCTTATGAGAGGAATGGCTAACATAGTTCTGGGGAGAGAAGCAGGCTGAAAGTGGAGGTGTAAAATAGGACACACATTTTGATATCACCAGAGTGAGGTGTACACGTTGGATGCAAGTATGTCGCAAGACAAGGAAGGTGTCAGAAATGCTATGGAGTTTGAATTTTATCCTTACATGTTAGCTTATATCTGAGTCACCCAAAGGGCTTATTAAAACATACTGCTGGGCCCACCCCTCAAGCTTCTCACCAGAAATTCTAAAGTGAGCCCCTTCGCAAATGGCAAGTTTCCAGGTGACATTGATGCTGCTGGTAGGAGAAGGAATATGGAGGACCATTGCATCTAGGCAATGGGCAATCATTAACAAGAGAATAAACCAATCACATGGATACCCGTTAGCATGTTTCTTCAGAATACAGATGTGGAGAATGGCTTAGAAGGAGAATAGACTGGAGGCAAGGAGCTAGGAAGCTGCTGAACTAGTACAAGCAAGCCACCTGTAGAAGAGTGAGTCATGGATTTGAAGACTGAATGACTGAATATGCAAAGGGAAGGAGATGGTGGAATCAAGGATGCTTCCCTGGCTTTTGGCCACAGGCTTATGGGAATCAGGGACTGTCCCCAGAACCTAGCACTATATCCGCCTACAGTGAATCTTCCCTGGCTGATGAGCTGCTCCTTTAAAGCAAGGGAAGAGGCTGAGTCCACTGGATTTAGAATCAGAGGGTTGCTCCAGTAAGGGATGGGTTCAGAAGCCAGGCTGGAGTGGTTAAGACAAAGGGAAAAGATGGAGATGCTAGGACAGGGGGTGACTCCTATCAGAAACCTGAAAGGGAAGGAAAGGAAAGAGAGTGAGCTCAAGTCAAAGGGAACACTTTTGTTTTTAAGGTGAGAGAAACCTGAATAAATTTATAGATGTGAGAAAAGGCTCAGTAAAGAGGCAAGAGGGAGATAAACAAAAGAAGATAGCCTAAGGAGGTGAAAAGAAGGTCTTCAGGGCCCAGGAGAAAACAGATCCTGAACAGGAAGGCCCAGGAAGGATGGAGGAGGAAAGCAGGGATAGCTGCAGGGAAGTACGCAGACTGGATGCTGAGCAATTGACAGTTATTGACTAATGGTGACTTTGATTTCCACTGCGCAGGAGAACACGGTATTTCCACATGGGACGGGGATGGAGGCCTAGCAGAACTGAAGATGGTGAGGGCAGAGTTCTGAGGAGGCTGAAGACAGGGACAAGACAGAGAAACTGGAACAGCCTCAAGATGAAAAAAAAAGATAGAAAATATAAAAGATGTTAGTAAGCTAACATCATGGGTTACAACCTCAGTTGAAATTTCTCTCTCCATGGTGACATTCAGTCCCTGGAACTGGACTGGCTAGATATGGAGAAAGGGGTGGGGGTGTCAAGTAAGTGGGACAGGACAGTTTTGTAAGCATACGATTTCACATGACTTTGATGACTGATTTGGATTTCTTCTTCCTCAGTACTAGAGATGAGGATCAAATCCATGGCCTTGCACAGCTAGGCAAGTGCTCTACCACTGAGCTATACCCCAGCCCCCTTTTTATTTCTTATTTTGAGACAGGGTCTCGCTAAGTGGAGCAGGCTACCTCTAGCCTTAAATTCGTGATCTTCCTGCCTCAGCCTCCCCAGACACTGGGATTGCAGGCATGTTCCATGGTACCCAGCTGACTGGCATTTGAATAAATGAATAAATGTACAAATGAGAAGAGTTATAGTGGACTCTAACCAAAGGGACCTTTGGTCCAAAATGTGGCTCTAACAGTAGTATTCATAGTACCTGCCTCACAGAGCTGTCAGGTGGCTTCTGAGAAAATGCATGCAAATCATGTAGCCCAGGGCCTGGCATGTAGAGGAGCTAAGCAAACAGAGCTCTTTAGCATTCTAGGCCATGGCAGCTAGGAGCTGATCATGGAGGATTCTAAGCACAAAGATATAGTCATATTTCTTAGGAGGATCCCTGGAGCAGTTGGATGGTTTTTTTTTTTTCTTTTATTACTTTTTTTTTTCTTTTTCCTTAGTACTTTTATTGTACAACTTAATGGGTCTCATTATCACATGTGCATACATGCATTTCATTGTACATTGCTCATGTTAACTTCCCCCTTACCCTCCCATGACTCTCCTCCCCCATCCCCTGGATGTGGATTTAAATTCAGCTCTACCCCTTAACTAGTTGTATGACCTTAAGTAAGCAACCCACCCTCTCTGTGGCTCAGTTTATTCGTCTCTACAATGGGGATGATAATGGTATGCATCTAAGAGGGTCATTATGAGAACTGAATGAAGAAATTAAAGAAAAGCTGGGAAATCAAAGAGCTTAATAATCCTTACAACTGGGTAAGTAATAGAGAAAAAATTGAGGTTGTCCAAGATTTTGCTTTACTTGGTTCTATAATCAACATCCATGAAAGCAGCAGCAAAGAAATCAAAAGATGCATTGCATTGGGAAAAGCTGCTGCAAAAGATCTCTTTCGAGTGTTGAAAAGTAAAGATGTCACACTGAAGACGAAGGTTCACCTAATTCATGCCATGGTATCTGCAGTTGCATCAATGCTTGTGACAGCTGGATACTGCATAAGGGAGACAGGAGAAGAATTGATGCTTTTGAATCATGGTGCTGGAGACAACTAAGGAATACACCATGGACTGCCAAAAGAACCAACAGATCTGTCCTAGAAGAAGTGCAACCAGAGTGCTCCTTGGAAGAAGCAAGGATGGCTAAACTGCATCTGATGTATTTTGGACATGAAGTCAGGAGGGACAAATCCCTGGAGAAGAACATCATGTTTAGGAGAGTGGCAGGTTAATGAAAAAAAGAAAGACCCTTAAGTAGATGGATTGACACAGTGGCTGCAACAATGGGCTTAAACATTAGTAAGATCATGTGCCTGGCACAGAATCAGGGAGCATTTCATTTTGTGATACATAGGGCTGCTGAGTCAGATCTGACTCGACGGTACCTAACACCACAAACTACAGGATAATGATGAGAGGAGGAGGAGGAGGAAGAAAAGGAGCAGGAGGAGCAGGAAGGGAGGCAGGAAAAAGGAAAAGGAAGAAGAGAAAATGAAAATTATTATGAGGTAGAATGACCAAGATGTCACAGATGGGAGTGATGAAGTAGAATGGAAGACAGCAATGACACGAGCCCTGCTCTTGAGCATTTCTATCTGCAGTAGAGGAACAACGGTCAGGATATGGCATTGGGAGGGAGCACGAAGTCCTCCTGGCTCTCTCAGAGAGCAAGAGGCATGGAAAAAATGTCTATGACTACTGGTGATGGCTGCAAAGGAAATGCTATCCTCACACAACTCCTGGCAGAGTTGTGGAGTGAGATTGAGGTGGAGACCAAGAACATTGGTTCTGTCACTGGGCCATGTGTAGACCCTGCCCTCAGACTCCCCAGAGGTGAGGTGGTGCCCAGGCTGGGCTCATCTTGGGCAGAGCCCTTTCAGGTCTGAACAGAGTAGAGGCTCAGGTGCAGATGGACATCCAATCCCCATTGGGCCCAGTCCAGTAAGGCCTCATATTCAGGGACATGGTGTCCCTGTTTGCCCTGTGGATTTCCCAGCCAACTAGCCCAGCCCTGCTGCCATTCACCACAGGGCTTCTGTCTCCTCCTCCTCCAGGCATGGCTTCTAACCCCTGATTTTAGCTCACCAGCAAGGTCAGGCCCTACAGCCTAAAAAATGCTTTTCTCCTCAGTGCAATGGTGCCTTTCTAACAGCAACACCATTGCCAATAATAAAAAAATAAAAAGTAACATTAGTAAGTGCCCCTCACTGAGAAGGTGCTATGTTCTCTGTGCTAGGTGCTTCTCTACTTCATCTTACTTAATTTTTAAAAACAACCTTAGAAGATGAATAATGCCACTACTGTTTTGTAGGTGAAACTCACTCTAAGGGGCAGGTGATTTGCCTAAGATAAGCCAGCTAATAAACTGGCTTACCAGCTTTAGGCAGAGACTAAATTTAAATCAAGTGTGTATAACTGCATAGCCTAAACTGTTTTTTTTTTTTTTTTTTTTTTTTGAGACAGGATCTTACTATGATTATGTAGCCCTGGTTGGCCTCAAACTCACAATCCTCTTGAACGTTGGGATTGCAGGCATGGGCCACCATACACAGCTTGTTTTCCTCTCTTAAACCATGTCTTTGCTCCCAAATTTAGGGATCTAATTCCCCTGAGCATGAATGTGGGGCCCTGGCTGGCCTCTGAGATCCTGCCTTCCCCCCTCCCTCCCCAGGGACTAAACTATCATTGCAAGGTCAAGATCGTGCCAATACTGTCCAGGGACCAAGCTCAGGCCTCCTGGTCCAGCCCAGGTAGAGGGCTACTCAGTAGAGGCCGGCTTTCCAGTTGCAGTTTGTTTATAATGGAGGAGGAGGAGGAGGAGGAGGAGGAAGCGGCAGCAGCAGCAG
>VMDO01003132.1:0-18808 GCA_007922755.1 Pedetes capensis
TGAGTAAATTTCAACATATGAAGAATCTCAACAACAGGCATAATTCTTGGAATCCATATTCTATGAATATTAAGAGTTTTTGATTTCTCTTTACATAAAATTATAAAATGTAGAGATGGCTTTTAACTATTAATGTAGATTATGCTCAATAAGTATTTGTTGACTGATAATTTTGAACTTAATTATTAATTTAAACTTTGAAATAAACTCACAAAGTTTTAAAAAGCTAAAAGATAATTTAAATTATTTAAAAAATTAAAAGGTAACAGCTTCCTAAAGAAACTTATTTGAAATACAGAATAAGAAAAAATATGCATAAAAGTGGTAAGAGAATAGTGACTAAGATTTTGACTAAAATAATAAGAGCAGTCAATATTAACAACAAACTATTTTTTTCCACCCTTTTTCTTTTTTTAGTCATTTGTAGTACTAAAAACCTGCCTTGGTTTGAAAAATGTTTGATGGGCTGGGGGTGTGGCTCAGTGGTACAGCACTTGCAAAGCATACGTGAGGCCCTGGGTTTAACTCTTGAGTACCACAAAAAGTAAATATAAATAAAAAAACATTTGACTTTACAAATACAAAAAAAATGTAGATGGTTCCAGTTTTGAATACTTTTTTCAGTTGTTTCTCAAATATGTGGTTTTAAATACTAATAAGAAGGCAAGAATAAACATGTTATAGTGCTCAAAAGGAGTAGAAAAGCATTCTTTCTCTAGCAGTTACCAAGAAAAGTTCTCAACATGAAAATTCTTACAAGGATGAGAAGTTTTAAGGCAAAAAAACGAACATTTACTGCTACCTTCTCATCTGATTCTGGTATTTTAAGTAGATTGTAACATCATTATTAGTGATTTTAAAAGGGGAAAAGTACAAATCTAAGTTAGAAACTTAGTACTCATCTAATTACAATATTTTCATTCTGTAATTGATATCATAAGCTAATCAAATTTTACATGTTGTTCTTGTTGTTGTTAGGTGCCGTTGAGTTGGGTCCAACTCATAGTTACCCTATGTACAGGAGAACAAAACACTCCCCAATTCTGTGCCAGGCACATGATCTTATTTATGTTTAAGTTCATTGTTGCAGACACTGTGTCAATCCATCTAGTGGAAGGTTTTCCTTTTTTTCATTGACCTGCCACTCTCCCAAACATGATGTCTTTCTACATGGATTAGTCCCTCCTGACTACATGTCCAATATACGTAAGATGCAGTCTAGCCATCCTTACTTCCAAGGAGCACTCTGGTTGTACTTTTTCTAGGACAGATCTGTTGGTTCTTTGGGCAGTCCATGGTATATTCAATATTCGTTTCCAGCACCATAATTCAAAAGGAGCAATTTTGCTCCTGTCTCTCTTGTTCACAATGTCCAGATTTCACAACCATAGGATGTGCCTGAAAATATCATGGCACGAGTCAGGCGCATCTTTGTCTTCAATATGATATCTTTACTTTTCATTAAAGAGATCTTTTGCCACAGATTTTCCCAAAGCAATATGTCTTTTGATTTGGTGACTGCTGTTTC
The DNA here is from genome assembly GCA_007922755.1 of Pedetes capensis. Taxonomy (NCBI): domain Eukaryota; kingdom Metazoa; phylum Chordata; class Mammalia; order Rodentia; family Pedetidae; genus Pedetes; species Pedetes capensis. Next base: position 1,529 of record VMDO01003132.1, read on the forward strand.
CATGGATGCTGACTGTAAAGCAAAAAGCAAAAAGCAAAATCTTGGACAACCTCAATCTTTCCTCCATTTATCACGAAGTTGCATACTGACCCATTTGTAAGGATGTTTTGTTGATGTTGAAGCGCAATCTATACTGAAGGCTATGTTCTTTGATCTTCACCAGTAAATGTTTTAAATCTTCTTCACTTTCAGCAAGCAGAGTTATGTCATCTGTATAACATAGGTTATTAATGAGTCTTCCTCCAATCCTGATGCTGCGTCCTTCTTCATAAAGTCCAGCTTCTCGGACTATTTGCTCAGCATAGAAATTGAAGAGAGATGGGGAAAGCACACAGCCCTCACTCACACCTTTCTCAACTTCAAACCAAGCAATGTTTCCTTGTTCTGTTTGGATGACTGTGTCCCGGTCCATGTAAAGATTCCTCATGATTACAGTTAGGTGCTCTGGTGTTTGAACGACTGCTTCTCAGTCCATGTAAAGATTCCTCCTGATTATAATTAGGTGCTCTGGTATTCCCATTCTTCAAAATGTTATCCATAATTTGTTATGATCCACACAGTCAAATGCCTTTGCATAGTCCATAAAACATAAACAGACATCTTTCTGATATTTTCTACTTTTGGCTAATATTCATCTGACATCAGCAGTGATGCCCCTGGTTCCACGCCCTCTTCTGAATCTGCCTTGATTCTCTGGCAGTTCCATGTCTATACACTGCTGCAGTCTCTTTTGAATGAACTTTAGTAAAATTTTGCTTGTGTGTGATATTAATGATATCGTTCAATAGCTTCCACATTCAGTTGGATCCCCTTCCATGGGAATAGGCAAAATATTACATGATTTTAAATAATTTTACATAAGTCCCTTCAAATAACTGTTTCTCATAAATATTTTAATGATTATTATAGCTAAGGATATACTTCGGCAGTTTTAAGAAATGTAACTGCATAAAACATAAAGGCATAAAATAATGAATTATAAACATTCTTTCCTCACCACAGAACTGATCTCATCAGCTTCCCTGTAGTTCTCTGTGTATCCTACCTAATCAATACCCTTACATCTCCCCTAGAGATAAACTATTCTGTATTTTTTTGGTATCTCTTCCTTTTTTTTTTCCCCCTCTTTCTTTTGGCGGACTGGCAAATTGAACCCAAGGCCTAATTCATACTCGTAACACTGAGCTGTACCCTCCAGCCTCTTTTATATTTTGAGACAGCACCTGGCTAAGTTGCACAGGCTGCCTCTGGCCTCAAACTCACAATCCTCCTGCCTCACCTTCTGAGTCACTGTGATTACAAGCATGTGCCATGGGGCTGGCCCCTTACTCTTCTTAATACTTTTATACTATCTAAGTGTATATCCACAAACATAATTTAGTCTTATTTGAACTTCTGACAAGAGTAATCATAGTATTTTTATTCTTTTCTGCCTTGTGTTACTCAACATTGTAGAACTTATCCATTCTATTGCATAGAACTGAAGTTCACTCCTTTCCCTGCTGTGTATTACTTCACTGTATGAATATGTGTGTATGTGTGCATGTGTTATATGTGTGGTTTGTGTATGTATATATTTATTCTTTTAGGATATTTGAATTGCTTTTAATTTGGAAGGATTAGTAACAATGTTACTACGAACATTCATGCGACTTACATTTCATTACAAAATGTAAGAGAAGTGTAAGAATTCATGACTGGACAATGCTCATTTCACATTCCCTCCTTTGGTTCTAAATTTACCTGTCAAAAGCTCCAGGATAACGGCCAAACTGTAACTTTCGAAAAGGAACAAATTTCCTGTCAATATGTCCTTTGAGTCGTAGATGGCCATGCCATAGGTAGTTGCCACTCCTCTCATGAAAGACCACCAAGTGGATGGCATGAGTGGCCAGTTTACAGATATAGTGCAGGGGGATTTCAGTTCCAGAAAGCGAGTCTATCCCATCTAGCCGAGGATCTTTGCTCTCAATCTTCAGGCACTGAAATCCCATATTCTCAGCTACTCGAAACCATCCTTCCTAGAATCAAACAAACATCAAGCTTGAATACTTAATACAAAATACTAGCAGCAAAACTAAAGTGATTTTACATTGAAGTCAGTCATATTTTTGTGCTAATGTGCTCTTTTTCAGATGATTTCAAAACGAGGTGATAAGCAGAAGACTGTGGAAAGTAGCAAAAAGAGAAACTATGTAGCATGCATGGAAAATATGTCCAAGGGCCCTCTTTATGAAAATTAACACAAATTTCTTCCTTGGTATGAAAATGCTCCTTTTAATGTTCTCTGGTTAGAATCGATAAAGTAGACATTAATAGTAGGATAACTTAAAAATTAAACTTGGGCCAGGCAAAGGGACACATGCCCATAATCCCAGCAACTCAGGAGGAAGAGGCAAGAGGACTGTAGCCTGTGTAACTTAGTGAGACCCTGTCTCAAAATGAAAAATGAAAAATGGGCTGGGGGTGCATCCTAGTGTAGAACGCTTGCAAAACGATGTGTGAGGTTCAACCCCTAAGTACCACCAAAAAAAAAAAAAAAAAAAAAAAAAAAGCTTGGAATTGCAATTCTTAGATGCCAACACTTTAAAATGCTACAAGAGAAACCCATCATAATGGAAATCATTAGAAAATAGATTGTTACACACTGTAAGACAAAATTCATTAATCAATATCATTGGAGTACTAATCTCATCTAACAATATTAACCTATATGGTAGATTTTAGTAGTAATCTCAACAACCAAAGTAATAGATGATTAAATATCATTAATTAGGAATAGCTTCTGGGCATGGTGGCACATGCCTGTAATCCCAGCACTTGGCAGGTGGAGGCAGGAGGAAGATCTTGAGTTCAAGGCCAGCCTGGGCTGCATATCCTATCTAAAAACAAACAAACAAATAAATAGATAAACTGTATATTTAAGTTAATATATTAGGTATATTTACAATTTCCAAAGAACTTTTATTTATATTATTGTATTTGCACATGACATCTACCTTATAAAGCAAGTGGCACCGGTATAGATCAGAAGACTCACAGATGTGAGGTTTCCTTTCTAAAGAAACATAAGACACAAAGCCACTGCAAGCATTTAGGTCTTATCCAACCAAAGCCAAGGTCCTTTCCACTATACAATATTACTTCTCTAGTTTATATTTATATAATATGTACAAAGCTATTCATATTCATTATCTCACTTGATACCCACAGAAACTATGTGAGGTCAGCAAGGAAGATATTATTACACCTCATTTACAGTCAAGGAAAATAAAGCTCTAAGAAGTAATACCAGACAATAAGGTTTTACAGTAATGGAACTGTGTCTTAAAAGTTTGTCTCACTGGTCACAGCATTCAGAAACATTTTTCACGAGTATTCTCTTCACACCATTTTCTCTTCATGTCTTTTAGTGTTATCATTTGAATTAACTCATTCACCAACGCTCTCATAAAATACTCAAACCTCTATTATACTATTAACTGTATTGTTTTTTAATTGTTTGTTTAAATGATTAAACTCCACTAACAGATTGTAAGTTCTTAAACCATAAGAATCAACAATGTCTATGACCTAGTAGGTGGTCAACAGAAATTTTTTGGTTTATATTGTTAAATGAGAGAAAATGGTAAGTCTAGTAGAGAATGCTTACTAACACCAATAATAATTGTCTTCTTCCTGGAGATGGAACTAATTTGTATTCTGATCAAAAGAATATAGATGGAAGTATCATATACCACTGCCAGGCCTGGCCTTACAATATCCTAAAAGGTGTTCTATCTTCATGTCGGAAAGCACAGAACTCCAAGATGAGAAAGCCACACAAATGAAACAGTTTGTATCCCTGAGTTACTAGATAGGAGAGTTGTCTAGGAATATCCCTGATCAGGAATACCCACAATGGATTTTATGTATAAACAGTCCTTTCTTGTGCTAAGTCAATGAAAATAATCATAACATCCTGGCTAATGAAATTTCACCTGGATTCCCCTTATAATAGAATTATTAACTGTAGAATTCCTCTTTTTTTTTCTTTCTTGGTACACGTAAAAAGTGGAAAGTACTGACTGAGAGTGAAAGTGGCCAGTTCAGAGAAAAACACTACACTGTAAGTTGGCAAATTCAGGAAAAATTAAAAAGGCCAACCACATTGAAAGAAATCTAGCCTTGGTTGAGGACAGAATGACAGATAAACTAAGCATCAGTATGATATGGTGTGCCTTCTTATAACCATGACAAAGAAAAGTCAAGAATAAAGTAGGTGCTCTGACCAAGTAAGGGCCTAGGTTAAGGCTCTCAGTTGCCTTAGCAATAGCATTAGTAAAGAAAAATCACATGCAAATGAAGTCCACAGTAATTAGGTCTAATGATCTAGGTAGCTCTACCTTGGGAGAAGTTTTAGGGAGGACTACCCGAGGGCTCTATATGATATCATATGTATAAAATGACAAAACCAAACAGGTGTGCTTATTCTGGGTCTATCTTTTTGCTAAGCTTTTTGCTTCTTCCACTAACTCTGGTCATATCACTTTTGCCAAATGTAGCACATTTCCTTTTTTCCAAAGCAGTAGTTCTCAAGGTAAGTGTACTGCACTCAAGAGATATTCTGGAAATTTGTGGGGATATATTTTGGTTCTCATAACAACAAACTGGCAATAAGAGCCCTAGGCTAGGAACATTAGATATCTGACAATCCGAAATGTGGAAACCTATCCTGTGTCTTGGGGCTGGGATTTAGCTCAGGTGGTAGAGCGCTGCTCTGCAGTCTCTGAGGTCCCGGGTTCAATTCCCAGCACCGCAAAAATGGGAGAAGGATGTGGCAATCCACTCCCAAGGCAATCCTGAAACAATCAGCCATTGAAAACCCTATGAGGGTTGCTATGAGACCGACACGACTTGGTAGCACCTAACAACAACAATCCTGTGCCTTATATAATTTCAAATGTCCTGTCAGATGATCACATAGTGAAAAGCTTATTTATAATTATCTGGGTCTTTATTTCCCAGGAATACAATAATCATGTCAATGAAGAGACAATTTTACTTTTTCATTGTTGGAAACTTGTTGGCTATTTTGAAAAATCACATTACTAACAAAAGTACCATGCACAGTATAAGTCCATACTTCTACCACTCACATTCTGTGATCCTATTTATAAATGTAAGCATCTATATCATGTCTTCCATGATAGTCATACCTGAGCATTTATACATTGAAATACATATTACTTCCTTTTATTTCTACATTATATTATAGTTAAGACATTACATTGACTTAGGGTATTATGTGTGTAGCAAGGCTGTAATTTCTACAAACATTAATTTGGGAAGTTAAAGGGATATTATAAAATACTCTTTGTAAAAATTGTAGGCTTCTTCTGTAAGAAAACCAAATAGTACAACAGAAATTACCTACAAATCCTGATATCTAGGAGCTAACATTGGCACTCACCTGTCATTCCAGCACTCAGGAATCTGACGCAGGAGGATAGCAAATGCCAAACCAGCCTACAACAGCCCTGAGCTACACAGTAAGACCCTTTCTCAGAAACCATAAAAGTGCAAAAATCTGCATTAAAAAATAAAATATTTTATTAAACAGCATCAAAGAACACCTGAATTGAAAGATATATTTTGCCAGGCGTTATGGATCATGCCTATAATCCTGGCAACTCAGCAGGCACAGATTTCACTGCAGAACTACTGCACATCTAGCATGGGTGGCTGACTAATTATGTTCATTTGTCCTGATACTCATTTTTTTAAACATAGTAACTTCTAGGAATGAAAAATAACGAGAGGAGGAATTAGAGGTGGTATTAGTCCATTTTGCATTACCATAATGAAATACCTGAGGCAGGCAAACTTTCCAAAGGAAAGAGATTTTATTTAGCTCAGTTTCGGAGGCTGAAGTCAAAACAGCACAGTTCTGGCTCTATGGAGGGCCTAATAACAGAAGACAGGCATGCACGTGAGAAAAAGAGATCATGTCTTGAAACAGAAAGCCAGAGAGCTGGGTGAGGCCATACTTGCTCTTTTCATAACAACTTTCTTTTGAGAACTAACTGAGGGTCTCAAAAGCACTATCTTAAACCTGCCTGAAGACTCCACCAGTTAAAAGACCTACACCTCCCATATCGTCACATGGGGACCAAGTTTCCAATACAAAAATCTTTGGGGGACACATTTAAGCCATATTCAAATCATGACAGAGATATTCCAGACAAAGTAAGCAAAAATCTGGTAAGCTTGGCTGACATTTTTTGGCCGGGGGTGGGGGAGAACTACCATCTCACTCTTATAACCATAAAGCAGGATAGAAATATAAGTTCAAATCTTTGGACACATCTAAAAAGCACTCCACTTGAGTATTAAACAAGTCCTGTACACTTATAAAATAGGAAGAACAAGTGCTTCAGACAGAGATACTGCTCTGATGCCTACCTTATATAATGAAACTTCATCACTAAATCCTTTCCTACTTCCCTGTCTATACTAATTGTGATGCAAAATATTTGCCTTTTAAGCCTCTCCTACAACTAGGAGACAGGTGATTATAGTTCTGGAAAATAAGACATAAAAAGCAGTTTATCAGAAGTTTCTGAAAAAGTTTTCCTTCAAGATGGATGTTACCCTTCCTTCCTTTTGTCTTCCTGTCTTGAACATGAATGTGATATCTGGAGCTACGACAGCTATCTTGTGATAAGGAGGCAAATGAAGAAAGAACTTCAGCCTTAGTATCAGTGAGCAGTTGAACTAACACCACAGCAACCAACTTCTTAAACTCTTGTTACAAAAGAAAAAAATAGATACCTTATTTGCCTTAGCTGTTATTGTTTTGTTACCTGTAGCTGAAGATATTCCTGATACAGTTTACATAGTTTTAAGAAAAATTTTTAATGTTTTACATTTTAAACTGGTTTAATCTCATATTATTTTGTAAGAGACACATACTCCATTATCTAAAGGCGACTGACCTACCTCATTTTTCCATAGGTGATACTGCAGTGCAAATGCAGTAAAGTCTCTTGGAACACAGAAAAAATTGCACTTCGAAGTAGGGCTGTGAGAAGTATTTTTGACTTGTTCAAAGTTTTTATTAATCGATTCCAGAATCAAAGGATCAATAAGGAACACTGGCACATTTTGGCTGGATGTCAACATAATAAATGTTTTAACTGCACGCTGTTTGAAAAGAGAAGAATACCCTTAATACCACTAAATCAATACAACTTTAAAAACATTCTTATTAATTTTATAAGAAAGTGTAGAGTGTTTACACAATACATACCATGCTTAGCACTGCCCTAAAAAAAGTTAAGTAAATAAATAACACATGGTTCCCGTTCAAAAAGTATACAATATTCTAAAGAAAATACATATTTACAAGGTGAAATATGCTACAGCAAAATACATACAACATATTATACAAGTAGAGAACAGTAAGCTATTAATTAACATCAAGAAAAAAAATCTTAGAGGAAATGATATACAAACATGAAAACTTTGGAATTATAAATTATTCTCTTGGCATTGGCTAGATCTTTCAAGCAAAAGTGACTGAGGAAATATCATACTTGTCAGCTTTTAAAAATCAGCAATGTTGCCAGGTGCTGTGGTGCATGCCTGTAATCCCAATAACTTGGGAGGCAGAGGCAGGAGGATTGCAAATTTGAGACCACAGGCAGTCTGCATAATTTAGTGAGACCCTGTCTCAAAAACTAAAAAAATGGGCTGGGGATGCAGCTCAGTGGTACAGCACTTGCAAAGCATGCAAGCTCGAGGCCCCTGCGTTCAACCTTCAGTACATTAAAAAAAAAAAAAAACAGTAATATCAACCTTTCACAACCACAAATCAATTGTCTATGTCACTTTTTTTCCTATTTATAGTGCTGCTTAATAATCTTTCTAAGCAAAAGATTCAGACCAAAATACATTGCCTGCTTGATCATTCCTATATAGGAGAATTTATTTTCTCTTGGTAGGAAAGACAAGTAAAAAGTTAGAATAAATAATGTTACACTAAAAAATTCGATAACAGATGAAATGGGAAAATTTCTTTTAAAAAGTACAACTTATCAAAATTACCAAGAGATGACAGGAAATCTGAATTGCCCTAAAACTATTAAACTCAATCTGTCATTAAAAAAACCTGTCCTTAAAAGTATAAGCTTCAGACTCAGATGGTTCTGTAGTAAATTCTATCGAAGTTTTAGGGAAGAATACCAATTACATAAAAATTCTTTTAGAAAACTAAGCAGGAGGGATTTATTTCCTAATTTTATGAGGCTATTATAAAACTAATAGCTAAATCTGACAAAGATATTACAAAGAAAGTAAGTTATAGACCATCATCTCCCATGAATGTAGATGTAAAATAATAAGATACTATAAAATCAATTCTAGTAATTTTTAAAAAGACAAAAAGTAAATATTATAACCAAGTAGTGTTTACCGAAGCAATGAAATTCACTGTATCAATCAAATAAAGGAGAAAAACACTATGATAATTTCAATACAGAAAGTAGCATTTGACAAAATTCAATACCAACTTAATATTAAAAATACTCAGCAAACCAGGAAAAAGGTACTGCCTCAATTTGATAAAAGCTATGAACAAAAAAATCTATTACTGAGTTGTAAGTGTTCTTTATGTATCTTTGATTTCATTCTTTTGTCAGATGCATGTTTTGCAAATATGTTCTAGTCTGTGGCACATCTATTCATTTTCTTAATGTCTTCTTAATGAATTTATTTATTTAATCCACTTGCAGAACGGGGGAGTTGAACCTAAACCCTTGTGTCCATGATAAGCTATAGGACTGTGATGGCCCTCTCAGCCCATTTTTTATTTTTTCACTTTTTTTTTTTTTGCAGTACTGGGGGTTGAACCCAGGGCCTCACGCTTGCATGCCCCGCAAGTGCTGGACCACTGAGCTGCACCCTTGTCCATTTTTTTTTTTTTTAATTTTTTTTTTGAGACAGGGTCTTGCTAAATTACTCAGACTGCCTCTGGTCTCGAACTTGCAATCCTCCTGCCTCCGCCTCCCCAGCCACTGGGAATACAGGCGTGCGCCACCAAGCCCGGCATTTATTTCTTCACTTTTGAGACAGGGTCTCATTAAGTTGTGCAGTTTGCCTCTGACCTCAAACTTGCTCATGCCTCAGCCTCCCAAGTTACTAGGATTACAGGTATGCTAGTAGAAGTTTTAAATTAGGTAGTCTATCATTTTTTTTCTTTTCGGATTGATAGGTTATGTGCTTTTAAGTAGAAAATAAAAGAGAAAGAAGTGGTACTGGGAGAAGGATGATGAAATGACAGTAACTAGTACATATAAGGTGCTTAAATGCTTGTTCAATGAATCTCAGGCTGATGTTAAACAAATAATGAACACATAGCTTCATTACAATTATTAATAAAGATTAGGGCAGGGTCAAAGAGAAAGTCTATAATTCATCTTCTAAATATACCTTCCAGGTCATTGATCAGTGCAATCTTTAATGATCTTTGGAAATGGGTGTACAATTGATTTTAATCCAATTAATTCTAAACCAAAATGACTATTATCTGGCCTTCAGTAATTCATTTTATTTATGAGAATGAAAAATGTCTTGCTGAAACAGAATATGCTGAGCCCGTGATAGCTTATTCATCTGCCTGTATATCAAAATTTTCATCAAAATCTAAGAGCTTAACAGAACTTCTTCTTAATAAAACAGTGGACCCTAATTACCATCCTTTTGTTTCCTAAGTGCTCTCAAGTCATTTGCTTAATGACACATTATAGAATTTCACCAGAGATTAATGTCATGCTACTAAGATATCACTTTTTATTTTTTCAAAAAGAATGAAACAAAAACATTTTAGTACTTTTCTTTCTTGTGATTTTGAAAAAAAAATATAGTGAGTCAGTGATGACATTTACTAGGTAATAATCTCCTCTTTAATTTTTTGCTTATTCATCTTGAAAGTAAACTCCTTTATAAAAAATTTGTTATTTGGTCTGGGAATGTAGATTGGTGGCAGAGTGCCTGCCTAGCATGCACAAGCACCAACCAATTCCTAGCACCACAAAAAGGAAAAAAGAAATATATTAGATCTGTTATTATCCCCACCTCAAGGATTGTTACCCAAATGAAAAGGACGGGGCCACTCTATTTACTCTGTTGTATCTAGCTTTAATCGACACACAAATCCCATTTAGAAATGTATCAGTCAGTTGGGAATGGTAGTGTGCATCTGTAACCCAAGCTACTTTTGGAGAAGGAGGAAAAAGGATCACTTGAGCCAACAAGTTCAGACCAGCGTGGGTAACACAGTGAGACTCTGTATGAAAATAAAGTAAAACATACTTGCTAATCTGAAAGGTAAGGGGATACTGTCAGAAGTTGTTTAATTCATACAAAGCAAAATCTTCTATCCCATAGACAGCATCACAGCTTTAAAATTTTTTATGAACTTGCTCTTTTGGTACACATATAAAGATTTTTTTTTTTTCCAGTACTGTAGGGTTGAACCCAGGGTCTCATGCATGCTAGGCAAGTGTTCTGCCAGTGAGCTCAACCATTACCCCCCTTTTTATTTTTTATTCTGAGACACGGTCTTGCTAAGTTGTGCAGGTTACCTCTAGACTCAAATCTGTGGTCCTCCTGCCTCAGCCTCCCGAGTTGTTGAGATCACAGGCATGCAACATGGCACCCCTGTAGACTAAATGGTAAACTTGAAAATTTTTGCATTACTCTAGGTATCACCACATCTTAGAATGTTAAAATTTATGATAGATCATTTCCATGGCCTCCAGACAAGCATATTCTCAGGTGTTAAAAACTGAATTTTAAGTCTCAAATTATTTCACCCAAGAGATAATAAATCTAGCTTAAATACTATGTACGTGTTTTTCTTAAGAGTGGGATGCAGGTAGAGAAGACCTAGAGAGAAGTATACCAAATACCTCTTTTTTACTTCATCTAGAGTCTTTATAACTGTGATATAAGTTCTAAGAATATGACGCTTTCCTTTCCTTTTAGACTAGTCTAAATTCCTAGAGCAAAACATCTGCTATTTTTAATAAAGTAAAAGTTATAGTATTTCCCAACCAGGTAGCTAGAAAGTCTGATTACAGGATGTCCTAGAATTTACTTTTAAATCCAGTTGGTGTCAGTAATGACTTGAAATAATCAATTCTTGGTGACTTGCAAATCCTAATGTAAAGCCTTCTACATCTCTGGTTATAAAGAAGTCAAAGGTAATCCACAGGAAATAGCTGGTCATTTTCTAAAATGTATACTGATAGGGTAAATGTAACTTCTGGGGTTTGAATCCAGTACCTCATACATCCCATGCAAGTGCTCTACTACTGAGCAACATCTCCATCCTAAATATTTTTTTTATTAGTAAACCAGCACTGTTTCTCATTTTTGAATTTAGTTAGAAAAAAAGTAAGAAAATGTATTTTGTAAATGTACAGGCTCTAAATTTTATAAAACAAAGATATAATACCATGTATTACTAATTTTCTTCATCTTGTAAAAGAAACATCAAGTAGATTTCCTGATCATTATTTTCCACTGTATTCATAGTCCAATTCTAATACACATATTCATTCATTTGGGAAAGCATCATAGCTCAGTGAGTAAGAGCCTAGAGGTGGACAGTTAAAATCTCGATTTAGCCATTTAATAGCCAAGTAATGTTAATGTCTCTAAGCAAACTAAGAAGAACAGTATGTACTTGACTTCTTAAGGTTTCCATAAGGACTGAATGAGATACTCCATGTAATGTACTTGGTATAGGGCCTGCTTCCTCCCTGCCAATATACAAGTAGCTATCGCCATTGTTTTCATTTAACAAATATTTAATGGGTCTATAAATAAACTAAATGAACGTTGTAATCAAGGAATTTCTTGTTTATTGTACATACCCACTGTGTACTATCAAATCCAATTCTGCTTCCTTTGAATTTTGATAAACCAGCTCCATTCTAGGATGATAACAAAAGAATATTTTAGTAAATTCAAAGCCCAGCATACAACATTATACTTAGGGTGAATATGAAAGCCAAAGTAAATAATCAGCTCATAGTCATTAAAAAGCATTATCTGAGGCCAAGGGTACACCTCTAATCATAGAGATGTAGGAGGCTGAGGCAGGAAGATCATAAGTTTAAGGGCAGAGGCAACCTGCCCTTAAGAATTGTGCTGTGAACCTGTCAGGGTCTGGGCTTTTCCTTGTTAGGGGGCTTTTTTATTACCTACTCTCTCTATTTTGGTGTATGTAATGAGTTTGTTTAGTTTGCTTATCTCCTCTGTGATTAATTTCGGTAAATTATGTGTTAATGAACTTATCCATTTCTTTTGTAATTTTTGTTTTGGGGGGAGTACAATTTCTCTATGGGAGAAGGGCCTGGCAATCCACTCCCAAGGTAATCCCGAAATAGTCAGCCATTGAAACCCTATGAGGGTGGCTATGAGTCGGATACCGACTCCACAGCACCTAACAACAACAACAACAACAACAACAATTTCTCAAAGTATTCAAAGATGATTTTCTGGATTTCATTGGTATTAGTGGTTATGATCCCATTCTCATCTCTACTTTTTTCAATTCTGGCCTTTTCTTTCTTTGTTTTGGTGAGACTGTGTGGGGGGAAGTGGGGGTGTCTATCATCTTTTCAAAGAATCACCTCTTACTCTCATTACTTCTTTGAATTATCTTTTTATATTCTAATTGGGAAATCTCTGCCTTGATGTTGATAATTTCTGTCTGAGTGCTCCTTTGGGAATGGCTTGTTGGCTTTCTAATGCCTTGAGATATGTCATTATTTAATTGGGCCTTCAATAACTTATTGATGAAGGCACTCTCAGCTATGAACTTCCCTCTTAGAATTGCCTTTGCTGTACCCTATAAATTTTGGTAGGATGTGTTCTCATCCTCATTTGATTGCAGAAATTTTTAAATTTCCACTTTGATTTGATAACTCACTGATCATCCTGCAGTGTATTAGTCTCCATGAATTTGTTAAATTTCTGAAATTTTTCTTTTTGAGTTCCAGTTTTACTCCTTTGTGATCTGATATGGTACAGGGGATGACTTCTACTTTTTTGTATTTGTTGAGGCCATTTTTGTGGACTAAAATGTGGCCTTTTTTAGAAAAAGTTCCATGTGATGCTGAGAACAATGTGCATTCCCTATCAGATGGATGGAATATTCTAAAGACATCTGCAAGGCCCAGATGGTATATGGTACAATCTAAGTCCATCATTTCTCTGCTTTTTGTTTAAATGACCTGTCTCTTGACAGAAGTAGAAATCTCCCATGATTATTTTGTCTGGTTCAATGTGTTCCTTTTTCTCCAATAAAGTTTGTTTTATGAATGTAGGTGCCTCTGTATTTAGTGTGTAAATATTAAGTAACGCTATGGGTTTCTTTTAGTAATGTGCAATGTCCTTCTTTGTATCTTCTGACTAGTTTGGAATTGAAGTCTAATATGTCCAAAATTAGCATTGCAACTTCTGCTTTTCTGTTTCCCACCTGCTTGGTATATTGTTTTCTAGCCTTTAATTATCAGTGTTTTATGGTCTTTAATGGATGAGGTGAGTCTCTTGATGCCACATATTAAGGGTTTATGTTTTTTAATCCAACTGGCCAATCTATATCTTTTGATTGGTGAGGTAAGACCATTTACACTGAGCATAATTACTGAGATGTGCCTATTATTCTGCATCAATTTGGTACTTGTTACTGTTTCTTGACTCATATTTGGCCTATTCTTTTCTTAATTTCTTCTCATGTTTATTGTTCATTTCTTAGATCTTGTACGTGAGGTCATCTTACCTCCTCCATATGTCAAGGACAATGTTCATTGCATTGCAGAGGATCCTCCAATGTTCATTGAGGATCCGCTGCAATGCTGGCTTGGTGGCTGTGAATTGTTTAAACAAGTCAATATTATGTAATGTCTTGTACTCACCATCTATTTTAAAAGATAACTTCACTGGATAATGTAATCTTGGATGGAAGTTATTCTTTTTCAGAGCTTGGATGATGTATGTCCAAGCTTTCTTTGCCTTTAACATTGTTGGTGAGAAGTATGCCGTTACTCTGATGGGTAAGTGAGCTGGCATTCTGTCTTGTAGCTTTTAGAATGGCTCTTTGCTCTCTAGATTTAGTATTCCAATTATAATGCATCATGGTGAGGATCTGTTTTGGTCTACTCTGGGGTTCAGAATGTTTCAGTTATATAGGTATACAGCACTTGCCTTAGGTTTGGGAAGTTTTCATCTAATATTTCTTTGAATAAATTTCCTAGTCACCTTATGTTGTTTTCAGCTCCTTTAAGGACCCCCTAAATTTGTAGGTCTGGTTTCCTCATTTTGTCTAATCTCTCTTGAAAATCTTGGTCCTACTGCTTCATCATTCTATCTTTGCATATGACTAAACAATATCTTCTACCTTTTCTTCAGTTTCAGCAATCCTGTTTTCAGCTTCATCTATTCTTGAGACTGAAGATTCTACCATAATGCCAAGGTGGTTTAATTTTCCTTGCATCAATGACCTCTGCTTGGTTTTTCTTCAGAATTTCTGTTTCTCTAGAGAACTGTTCTTCCAAATTAGATACATTTTTGTCCAGTGAATCAATTGCTTTAATGGTGGTGTCACTGAGGTCTTTTAGCATATTTACAAACAGGGTTCTAAACTCTCCTTCAGGCATCTCCAGGAATCTGGTTACCCTGACATTATCTGTTGAGTTGGTTTGGTCTATAGGATCTTCTCATCCAGCATGTCATTTCGTGTTTCACATGTTTTTCTGCTGAGGCTTGCCCACTGCAATGGTATAGGTGCTAGGTCTCACCTCCTCTGTGTAAAGAGAGTCTCCCCCCATGTTTCCATGAGTTTGGGTGTCAACAGGTTGCTGGAGGTTCTCTCCCTCCTCCACCCCCAGCAGTTTGCAGTCTCAATGTCCAGTTCTAGCTCCTACTGCAATCTGCGTTCAGCACTGCCCCCTCAGTTTCTCCCTGTTCCTACAGTTCCCAGTCCCCAATTGCACCACAGCCTAAACCATGTGTCTTAGGTTTCTCTGACCCCTGGTGCTACTTCTCCATGTCTGACCTCTATCAGGCCCCAGAAGCATCTTATTCTGAATAAGCTTTCTTAGGCTCAGGGATCCAGCAACACCTGCTGCTCTTCACTGTCCTCTGAACTCACCACCCCTCAGTTTCCCTCTGTCCAGTGCATGGTTCCAATGGCACCAGAGGCTAGGGGAGTGACTATCTCCCAGATTAAAAAAACAAAACAAAACAAAACAAAGCAACAACAAAAAAACCTCCATAGTGCCCAGGTCCAAGATGTTACCATGGGGTGTGTCATCAGGCCTAGTCCCCATCTGGCCTCTTCCCCGAAGAGTCCTGCAGACCTCCGCTTTGTCCACCTTCCCTCCTACCAACCACAACCATCTGAGAAGGCCCAGGCATACTTTTCTCAGCCATGCAACCTTGCTGAGCACCGCACTGTACCTCATTCCAGCCACTTGCTGTCAGGGAAAGACACCATAAGTCACTGTTCAGCCAAGCCCCTGCTGGTATCTCTGCCTTGCCCTCTGTCAGTTCTACAATCCAATTTTCATTGTTGTCTGATATAAAATGTCCTAACAGTGATGACAACATTAATTTGAAATTTCTCAATTCCACTACATGGAAGGGGATTTTCCCTATACATTCTCTTGCTGGAAACCAGGGGGTCTGAGGGATGGGTTTCTGTGCAGTGTCCCTCCAGTGAGAATAATGGCAGGATGCCCATACCACTCTCTCCAGTTTGATCAGGCTTCATAGTTTACTCAGCCACCAGGGCCACACTAACAGGATGATGGTGCATACCTCCAATTGTTCTGAGGCTTGTGCTCCCCCACAGAACTCACACCATGCCAAAGTCTCGCCAGTCTGTGCAGCCCAATCTGTGGTGGCAGATGGCAGTGGGTTGAGTCTCTGATATCACACTCACTGGCACGTCCTGACTTTGGGGCTCACTCATTGATCTCATGCTGCAGTGGGCAGGATGATGCGATATGACCCTTAGTTGATCTGAGGCCTGCGCTCCCACATGGAACTCACCGTTCTATCACAAACTGCACCAGCCACATTAACTTCTATGCTTTTCTCAAAACTGCCAGGAATATTCCTGCTGCAGGACCTTTGTACTTCCTTTGGCATGTGTGTCCTCTAGACAGACATCCACATAGCTCATTCTCTTGGAATAGGCTATTTCCTCTTGTAATGGCCTTCCCATCCTTCAAGTTCACCTGAAGAACTTGTTCTCATCATATAAGTCTAACTCAAATTATTATTTTATCCATGAAATATTCAATAGTAACCTTCTCAGTAGTAACCTATATACGTTATATAGTAGTTCTTCTTTCCTGAAAACTTTGCCTAAGTTTGCCTCTGTCTTTACCTAAGCTTGAAGAGACAAAAGTAAAGATGCTAAAGGATCCAGTTTTATATGGCCTACAGATTACACAATTTTAATGGCCCCTTGTAAGAAAGAGAATGCAAAAATATATTTTGCAAATGCTACAAATATATATAACTTTGCAAACATATTTTTAAGGCTACTCCAAGGGCCTAAGAAGTGAGGGGTCCTGTAACTTAAATTTCATTATCTTAATAGTTAGTCTGCCTCTGGGGAAGAACATCTACTGGCACTCAGTGGCTGCAACAGTAGCTATATAGGAGGAATGCAGCCACTGTTAACTAATGACCCTACAGCAGAGAATCAAGAGAATAAATAACCTAAACTTTTTTTCCTAGTCACCAATCTCCAGCTGATGCTTCCCATTAGCTGAATCCAACTGGAAACCAAAGAGCAAGGGAGTTCAGCTAATGATGTCCATGGAGGTCATACTACTAAGACACAAAGTATGATAAAGAGAGGATCTGAAGAGGCAAACGGAGAATATCCTGCAGATGACTGGAGTTTAGATCTTATTCCACATATGCCATACAGAGAGCTCAATCAGATCTGTACTCCAGAAAAATAACTCTAACAGTATATAAAGATTATGAAGGCTGGACACTAGAGGACAGAACAGTTCATAAGTAGCGAAGTAGGTAGAATGGGGTTTGATGATGTGTGCTTTGAAGTAGTAAATATATTATTATATGTTTATATCTCTTTATGTTTCTGAATCTCTCTTTCCCAAACCTCCCTAATTTGTGAGTTCCTCAAAAGCAAAGAGTGAACATAATTCATCATTTTGCTTCATACCTAGTACTGTGCTTGGCACA